>PRKT01000028.1:2151629-2173288 GCA_003671525.1 Saccostrea glomerata
CTCTGGGGTGAAACATATTCATAACTATAGTGAATATTTAAATTTTCTAAGATATACTACTTTAAGGCCTTCATACCTTCTTTCTTTGACATAGCTGTGATGTTCTAAAAGTTTCTGATTTATCGGTTTTAACAACGACCTTGGGTATTTTAGGGTGTTAAATCGCACGCCTTTCCTTTCATTGAAATTTATTTACTCGAGATTCCCAAATCCTACATAATTACATTGTAAGTCGAGATGAAATAAAAACTGAATTGTTTTTATTAGCTACACATGTGAAATCCGAAGGGAGGGAATAAATTTGCAGAATATAAATTCATTTTAGATGAAAGCGTTTATAAGACACATGTCGACCTTGAACCTTGACCTTTTCTTCGCGAAGGGAAACTCTCATCATGGTGTCTCATTTGTTTTCAGTTAGGTAATGTGTTAATAATCTACCAATAGCCTGGCCTTTCATTTGATGTGCTGAACTCAGAATGAGTTTAATTTTGCTGCGTTCTCAGAACAAATTAATAAGAAATTTATTTCATTTTTAAAGTTGATGTATACTCCCATTTTTATCGTGGTGTGATTAATACATAATTTTCAGAAAACTATAAAGTTGTTTTCTGTCTTAAAGTTTATAGAGGGTTATTCAGTTCAATTTCACTAGAAATAGCAGTGCCTGTAGAAAATGCTAAAGAATATCATTACATATTTTGCTCGACCGCTTTAAACAATTCTATTCACAAAAATATGAATGGAACTGGTGTAGTCATAACAACTGATCTTCACTATTCTTCTGTATTTACGGAAGCATATTAAGGCCGCAGCAGTATCTTTTTTAATTTGTTTTAACAAATTATTAATTTGTTTTAACAAATTATTAATTTGTTTAAACAAATTATTAATTTGTTATAACAAATTACTAATTTGTTAAAACAAATTAAAAAAGATACTGCTGCGTCCCTAATACGCTTCCGTATGTATTAGATTGTCCCAGAATACATAAACATTTTTAATATTTTTTTTCTCTCGGTATAATATACAATTAAAAGTTATCTTTGAATATAATCAGCATTTTAATCCTATTCAGAAATTCACTTGTAATTTCACATGTCCTTGTCAACTTATTGGGAGTTTTACATGTATCAAGGTTTTTAAAATTATTTGATTGCGAATATATAACAGATACTTTTTAGTATTTTTATTCACTCTTGAGAAAGTCGCCGCGGGTACATGTTCTGTTTTAGATGTACATGTACAGTGTAGATGTCATCCAATTTTATATGAGGCTGGGTGATTCGTCTGGAATTTACCAAAGTCGGCATATTCTGATTTGTTTTAATTCATTATATAGAATGATTTTTTTTTTCAAAGTTTTCTGAAGGGTTTAACTTTTTAAAAATTGAACTGTTTTGGCCAGTCGACCGGGAAAGGTCAAACAAACTTTTGTAAGGTGGTCTAATTCTGAACTAAAAGAAATTCCTTCCAAAGAAATGTTGGAAAAGAAAAATGAATTAAGTCGTGTTTCTTTTTCTCTGAGAGAGTGCTACTCTATAATAAGCATGTTTTAAAAAATCGATGTATTACAGTAGCTGTTTAAAACTGAGACATTCGTTGCATCGTCAAACGTTTTTAAAATGATGTTGATTATTTTTTACATTGATTTATGCATGTATATTTGTAAGAAAAAGTGAAGTTTCATGACTAAAATAAGAATTTTTTTTTAAAATGAGGGGAAAAAAGCTGACCACAGAAAAAGCGGCTTTGGTAAAAGGTTGGGAGTGTATTCATTAATATTCGTTAGAACGAACGATACTTGTATTATCTCATTTCATTTTATGACTTTTATTTTTTTTCTTCCTTCTATTAACATCGTGTTTTAAAAATACTCTACATTGTAGTTGATTGTACTTTTCATACAAAAAAGATAAAATAAACAAAAAAAGTGTATCAAACAAAAGTGCTAACAATATAAAAATTGTTATATTAATTAAAGAATCGTTCACTCTGCGTGATACTAATTAGATGGGGTAATTAATTGACAAGACCGTATTATCTCACCTAGAGCCGGAGTTATTTGTGCCAAACATTCCCGTAATGGCTGTAAAAAATTAACCATTAACGGTTTGCAAGATAATTATTTAAATTATATTTAATTGATGCAGGTATGGTTATGCACTTAACTAACGGTATTCTAAGTTTATGAACTGTTGCAAAAAAAAAAAAAAATTGGTATGAAGCATAGAACAACATGGAAAGCGAGACAACCGAAACTGTTTTATGCTAAGAAATAAATATATGGTATTAGTTCAAAGTACATGTACTTAACAACATATTCCAATAATTTTTGTATTCATTTTGAATAAACATGGCTTTATATTCATAAATAAGAGCATTATACGCTTAACTGATAAAACATTTTACATTTCGTGTGTATGAATTGTTTTCATTTCCTATTTGAGAGGATTTTTTAATATGAAAGAAATACACGGAATGTGAGAAAACCCTTTGAGCTAAAGTGTATCTATGATTTCTGTGCTGTAAACTATTGATGGTGTTACGATAAAACCAGAAACTAAAAGAATAGATTTCCTATCCATTTGTTTTCTTTTCAATTAGCGTCGAAGTTGCACCTGTGGGTATGTTAATCCAAATTAGGCGATTATGACACCTGTCAGTGTGTCCGTAAATTCGAGCACTTAGAGATAAAACATTTCTAAAAGATTAAAATCAAACCAATCATCCTCAAAATGCAGCTTACATTAAGTTTTTGCCATTAATTATTTAAATTTAAATTGAAAGTATTTTCTCACGACCTGACACGGTTAGGTAGTGAGTTAATTACTACAGGTAGCCGGGGTATATAATGAGCGGCCATTGGGGCTGTGGACAATCAGTTGTTAATTGCTCGATTACATCTGGATAGAGGGACTTGTACTCCTACTCCACAAAGCGTGTCAAAAAACAGGGGCTACAACCCCGTGTCAACCCTATGTCCGATAAAACCTCGCCACCCCGAAGCAACCCTATCACTACCTTCCTGAAACTCGAGGTAGACAGTGAGATTGAACTCAGAGACTTTACAGAATTTGAAGGATCGGGAATCATGTCTGGTTCTGGTAGGATAATTTTTTTTTCACCCTTCATCAAAGAAAAAAAAGGATTAATCATTATTTTTTTTATCATTCCTCCCCCATGAATACGAATTTAAAACTTTTTCTCCGGAAAGCTTGCTGCAGTTTTCAACGAAGCGTATTTTTCTCTTAAAAAGAATAAAGTTGTTGCTGAAAAATTCAATTTATTTCTAAAACCAAATTAACTGTTTAATTTTGAGTGTCAATGATACTTATTTTTGCACATTTGATTTGATTTGTTCATAATTTTTTTTTATGAATTTAAAATGTAAAAAAAAAAAAAAAAAGATTATGCACATTGCTTTTCTCTTCCACAAATGAAAGTCTTCAAAAATATTATCATATACTTTAAATGATAAACAATGATCGATGCACATTACACAGGTACAATCTATCTTATTTACCAGGATGATTCTTGAATTTTAAAAAAAGATGTTAATTTATTTTCAGCAACACTGAGTAAAATATCACACAAGAGTGAAATGTGGGTGTCAAAAGTATGAAATGCATCAGATCTTTAAAAAAATAAATTATTAATGAATGTACATTTACTCATATTTTACAAGTATCTGAACTTGTAAGCGACATTGACACAAGACATAAAATATCATAAATAAAATAATATTTGATTTATAATGAATTACATTGAAATCCAATATATTAATAGTTTCATTTTTTTTTTAATTAAGTGGTTATTCATTTTAAATATTTCTTATAAGTATGGCATAAAATTTTAGAGTTATCCCACTTTCTGTTTTATTTTCTGCATGATAACATTTTATTTATTTTCTAGGAGCAGATAACCCGTGTGTGGACAGGTCCTTTGTGGGACAGACGCTGTACCGCTGTCTCGGGGACTTCATGAAGGAGGCGTATGTTGCCAAGATAGAACAGCGCGAGATGAAAGCCCAAAAGAAGTGCACGTAAGTTTTTAATTTTCTGAGAAATTGGTATTTAGCTAGATATTTTATAGAGAAATGTATTTTGTTACTTAGATTTTTTTTTAAATTTTTATTTATGTATAATACATATATTTTAAATTGTCATAGATCTCATATGCATATTAACTTTAAGTAAAACTGTGACATACAGACCCATTTGTGTTCTCACAAATTAATGTGAGTATTTCTTAAAATTTACCTATTAATTAAAGCTTGTGCAATAATACTCTCCAGCTGTTTATCGCTTACGTTGTATAAACTGCCCGAGTCAAATTTTTTTAATTGAAGTTTTACACTCACAAGTAAGCCAGCCGCCTTATATCTGTTTTATAGAATTAAAAAGATTTTAAAAATATGATCATTACCCAGAACTGTTGAAAACTTCATATAACAATTTTTGGTTACAAAATTTGTGGTTTCCCACCCATGTTGTGAGAGCCCCTATTGGTACATGTACACTGATAAAGTTTATATGTTATTATTGAAAGAAAAACACCCCTTATCTGCACTCAATATATAACCAGATTACTATTTCAAACAATGCTAATGCTCAAGTTTGGTTTTAGGTTATTTGAAGAAGGCTTCAGGTGTTTTGAGAAGAAAATCCAAAAGGACTTCGGTGACCAGTGCACTGCGCATGACCTGTATAATACTGCTTCCTGGTTCAAGACAGAGATTTTCACCGACTTCGGCGTGGACATACGGGGATGCCCTTATCCAGGTATCACTAAATCATCAAAAATAACCAAAAACTTAATTAATAGACAAAGAACACATGTTAATCAGTAAGGGTTTAGAAAACACTAGAATTTTAATGGTAGAATAGTGTTGAGTTTCATGTACATGTAGATTATATGATTGAATTTTGAAAACATTGAGAAAATGTAACAAGTAAATAGGTGAAAAGTTCATTGAAGCTGGTAAATTAACGTTATTTCTTTTTTTCTAGACATTCCACCTACCACTATCTCACCCAGACCGCCAGGGCGCGCACCGTTTGTCGACATCCGTGAGACGTCACAAGTTGCCATGGTAGCCGGGATCGTCCTGGGGGTAGCTGTCATGTCCATCCTCACCATGATCTTCTTCGTCATCTTCAAAAGGTAAATTAGACGATAAACTCATCACCAATGTATTGGTCATTTTTTAAAGTCCTTAAATACTGAAACATCACAGGAATTTATGTACAACTAATTTATTAGAATTTTTTAAAGTCCTTAAATTCTATAACATCACAGGAATTTATGTACAACTAATTTATTAGAATTCTTGCTTGTAAATAAAGTAATATCTTCCAAGATTAATTATTAGATTATAACTGATAGCAGCCTCTGACCGGATATTTGATTTTTTGCTATCTTGAAATCAAAAGAAGTATTGACATATCAAGTTATGGATAAGAAGAGACACTAATTCCTCTGTTTGCTCTTTTAAATTAACTATTTATGTTTGATATCTATTTATGATTGATCTTATTGCAGGAGAATCCTGGGGGCCACCGCGCAGTGTCAGGAAAGCCAGCACGGAAAGAGGAAGCCCTTCACAGCCCCACCGCCAGGCGGCGCTCTACAACATCCGTGTAAAATGAACATCACAGGTAAGTCAGAGTAATTCTACCACTCTAGTTATGAACAAGGCTGCCGACTTTTACAACTTGAAATAAAAAAAAAAATAAAGAATTTCAATCATATAATTTTAAGTTTTGTAACATTTGTTAAATGCATTCAAACAATACAGGCATATACATGTATATCTAGATAAGCTATGATCATATAAAAACACCATTTGCTGAATCAGAAACACATTGTAAGTTTAATATTTTTTCCAGACACACGTTCTACCCTGACTGGCCTGAGTTCAGAACACAGCCTTCATCACACAAGGTAAAAAAAAAAAATGCTATAACACATGTAGTATTGCTAAAAAAATTATACATACATTGTACAAGAAAGTTTTTTAAAAATCGGCAAAGACAGTGTAACGTTTAATTTAATCGTGGAACAATTGTACATTTATTAATAAGCTTTTGTTATTTCAGTTATGAGACGACATCCGTGCCCCGCGCCCCCTCCCAGCACATTTACACCGAGATCGACACCATCAACGAGACATCCGGGGGCCCCAGGGACGACAACACGAGGGTGGCTCCGGTGGGATGTTCCACGTTCATGACCGGATACGTGCCTCCCGAATTTTCCTACTCGTAAGTTTTATTAGCAACATTTGATAATTTATTTTAATTTCTGAGATAACGTGATGGTATTAAAAGGAAGAGATGAGATTTATTCTTAAGAATGGTAATTCACCAATAATGATACATGCATATATAAATAGAGTGTAAGGTCACCAAATGTAAGCTTTAGGTACCACATAAATAAGCTTAAGTCGTACGTCTTTGAACTCTGGTCGTCGTCCGTGCTCTATGTAATGCCCTACGTAACGCTTAGGTATTGTTTTTGTGCAGCTAATTTTGAAGAACTTGTATTTTACGGATCACTTGCGTCATCCTTCATAACAATGGGGGAATGTGGGAACCAATTATACATCAACACCTGCTAAACGCATCTTCCTTACAACTCCCTAACTTTGATTTATATACATAGGATGTGTGTATTTTCGATATACGCTTTATGAACGTCTTTGAAAAAAACGCACTGTAAAAATTTCAGTATACACACAGTGGCATACATGTATATAATTATTAAAACACAGAACATTTTTGAATTGTGACATAATACATGGTTAAACGGAGTCATCCTAAAATAAAAATCCAATTGATACACATTTCTATACCATATCTTGTTTATCTTTCTATTGAGAAAGCTCATTACACCCACAGTTTATTTTAGAATTTATTACTTAAAACTTTAACAAGATTAGTTTCGATGTCAGTTATTTTTTTTTTATATGAAAGCGATTTAAATTCAAAGTAATTTTATTGAACATCATTAATTTTCCATTTATATCATCACAATTGATAATTCGTACTCGTACTAGTATACATTTCATCATGAAACCTTTTGTTTTCCGCCATTACATTTGTTATACGTAATACAATTTGTATAAGAATATTTAGGATGTCATGTGATCTGTTGTTTTTTTTTCAAAAAAAAAAATAAATTAAAGAAAGAATAAATTAGTATGTACCTCCCAGCTTCAACCATTTACTGTAATAGAACGTTTGAGTGGAAAGAAAAATCCAATAAATGTATTATTTCTGCATATTACATATTAAATCACATTATTGAGGGTAAAATATATAATTTTTCTTTAATAACAGGGGACAGGGCGGATACCACAACCCAGTGAAGGACATGACTGTCGAGTACGTCGCTTCCGGTGGATACTACACGCATGCGCATGTCCCAGTCTACCAGTCAACCACGGTTCCCCTGTGAGAAGTTCATCTTGACATTGTCAATCGCAATTGTGATAAACTTTAATAGTGCCGAAATCCAAGCGTGTTCGAATGGTTTTACCATTAAATACAAACTGAGTATATTGAAAAACTGTGTACAATAAACTTTTTAGCCGACAAACTTACTAGTATCTGTAAATATGTAACAATATGATTCGTATGTTGTTATTTTGTTGACTTGTTTATTTGTTGCTATTTATTATAAACCTAACTCAATAAAATATAAAGAATTAAGTCCAGTGTTTAATTTTTAATGCACGTTTGGATACGTGGATATTATGATGAGGTTGGTTCCTTCAAATGATGTGTTCAGACCTGCATGTAACATACTCAGTATGCATGACATTTATCTTAAAAAAAAATTAAACTTAAGACGGGCAGTTATAGTTTAAGGAGGCTAGGCAGTCAACAGATTATTTTTTATTAACCACCAGATATAATTTATTTTTTTTAAATTTGATATCTTGAGCTGTCAACTATCATTTGGCAAAGAAAAATTTCATAAATTTTAGTTTTAAAATTTGATCATTTATATCTTTATATGGTGTGCTTCTTCTAAGGGAAATCAAAATACTAGCAGTCTAAAAATGACCACGCACACCCAGCCTCTTTAAATACACAATAAGGTATATTTTCTACAGTAGGTGCACCAAAGGCACACAAGATTACACAAAAGAGTGTAACTGTCAACAGATATGTGTAATGGATGTAGTAAACATGTAACAAACTCTGCAAACAACAAAAACAAGAAAAAGAACAGAGGCACATACAGAGATATGGCGTTACTCACTCGTTTACGGATGTCATGCGCGTCAACCACCGCACTTCCTGTCAAACCAGACTATTATATCTTCTACAAGAACCTCCTACAAGTCTTAAAATAGAAACAGAACGCAGCATTTTTATGTACTCTTTATCAACAAAGATATAATCTGTCTATTATGTATGTATTTTATGTTTTCTGGGAATAACCCGCAATTGTTCATTTTAATTAAAATATATACAGAATCTCACTTCATTCCATTTCGCATGACATCCGTTTTATTACATCGCCATCAATGCCAGACTTTGGAATCTTTGTCAAACATTTCTACTTGCATGCATGCTAGAAACGAAAAGACATTGACTTGTATCTTCAAATGTAACAAACAAACAATAAAAAAAAAACAAGTATATACTGACAAAACGTCAGAAATACTCAAGCTGTAGAAAGTAAATTCAGAAGTTACAATAATATCCTAAAATAATTTGAAGATGAAGGCTATGGAGTTCAATCTTTTGTTGAATAAACTACATGTACACGAAACAAAATTCATACATTGAATTTAATTAGAAGAAATATGATAAATCGTACTACTTTTTAAGATGAATTTACGTCAGTGACACACTTGCAGGAATATTTTTATAGACCATAGTAACGTTGCCGTTTCTAATCTTAATTTCATGAAATATTTTTTTTTATGTAGACATTTAGTATACTTAAAACTATATACTTTTTGTATTTTTTGCTTAATGACATTTAGTATACTTAAAACTATATACTTTTTTGTTTTTTTTTTTGCTTAATGACGTACATTACATTCAATATATACATCAATCTAAATAGCTTGCTACAAGCAAGATTTTCAAAGTGGAAGAGGGGGGGGGGGGGCTCCGGGCTCCAAAATCCACGTGACTACAGATTTATCCATCGTTGCAATCCACGGCCGAAATGTACGATCCTCTCCTACTCCGGACCGTGGCTTGAGACGATGGGGTTCACCTAGCTGAGCGGCATGTCCAATACCTATTCCGTACGAATTCTAAAGAAGTTATTATAATATAGGTTCCGTTACAAAAGCTTAAGATAATACGAGAATTTAACAATGATTTTGTGCTATTATTTTACTGTCACTCAAAGAACACAATATTTGGGGTCCGTGAAAAGCAATTTCAGTTGGAGGGGGAGGGGGTACAGCCATACATTTTCTGGCCATGCATTGTAGAATTTGTTACGATGGGGTAACCTGCGTCACCTTTCAGAGTCTGAAGTGGACTCGTCCAAGGATGCTTTGTCGGCGACTGTAAAAAGTTACCTGAGATTCCTACGCAGAGGAAAGCGCGAACTCTCCGTAAAGAAACTGTTGCGGCTGAGGAGCGTCACTCATTGATCATTCGCCATAGAAAAGAATCCGATATTTAACACTTAATATCTTTAAATATACTGACGTTTTCAAGATAAGCTTCATTTTTGTTTCTAGAAATATTTTTATCTACGAAAATAATATATTTTTGTGTTTTTAAACCGAGTAATTCGATGACCTAGCATCGTTTTAGATAACTCAAGCCCCTCTAGGGCTTGAGTAATAATTATAAAAAAAATAACCAAAAAATAGAAAACAAACAAACAAACGAAAACAAATAACAACTAGGGTTTAATATTCCATAACACTTATAATATCAATTACTGGTAAACCACTATTTTGGTAGGTGACATTATTAAAAAAAAATGCAAAAGCAAAGCTATACATAATGAAATGGAGGTAAGAATAAACCGTAGTTTTCTCTCAAAGTTAGAGGTTTGCTGAATAAGAAAACAGAATGAAAATATAAAAATAAAAACAGAATAAAAGTATACTGGTCTGAAGCTTTCCAGAAATCGGTCAGATATAGATATGCCTCAATTAATGAGTTTATCCACAAGAAACGGTCAAAATTAGCTTTCCCCTCTAAATCCCGTGGATTTAATCTGATGAGTGTTTTCTCGCTATCGTTTTCTATTTTGAGAATATCATTGGTGAAATTCTCCAAAGATAGATTCTTTTTGAAGACAGAGCTGTCCGGTACATGAAGTTTGTTCGTTTTCCAATCATTTATTTTTATTTATTTTTTGATTTGCCGCCAAACACAACCAAGAGAGCGTATGGTTACTCCGTCCATCACAGCTAAAGAACCAGAATTATAGGCAACTTGTCTTTTTCAGACTCTGATATGTTTCTAATTCGTGAACAGGACACATGCTTTCACATGGAATATTTTTGTTTGTGTTTTAAGCTTACGCGAACAAAGCGTAAATTGGTTGCTGATGAAAGCAGACCCCTGTCTATGTAATTATTACTGTTGGCGTGACCAGCCCTCTACGATTGGCGTAACTACCGCTAAATTCATCACCTCACTTACTGTGGGAATAACTCGACTGAAGGTAAGAGCTTGCTTAATTCTCTTATCAATAATGACTTCAATGATGATTTAATGACTAGCATAATGCATTAGTTGTACTATACTTCTTATTCAGTGAAGGACCACAGACCGCAAAATATATCTTAATTCTTAATATTATACAAAATATAATGGAAATCACCACCCCACCCGCCAATTTTGAAGATTTCCTGAAAATGAAGGGGGAAAATGAATTTTTAGCAAACAATAGTATTTGCAAGTCAAAAAGACAATCGGGGTTCCCCCAAACGATTATTTGATTTACAATCTTTCGGTCTTTGATACTATTCCATGAAAAAAAAATCAGCCAGCTGATATGACATTCACACAGTTTTTAGATTTGACATCAAGTTGTAAAATCTGCACATCTTCTAGTGCTACAAAACAAGATATTAAAATAACCACGCACCTGGTCCCCGACAGCAAACAGGCGTGGAGAGAGGTGTGCTGAATTATTATAGAGATCTAATGCAAAAACAGTTCAACTGAAATAGGTCGAATTATGAGTCAAGTGAATAATCCTCTTTAACGAAATAATTAACATTGCGGAGTAATCTATTTCTGGCCTTGTACTTGCCTCTGCTAACCTGCTTGTAAAATATTGGTAGACGCCCTTCCCTACAGTGATATATTAAACTTGGAATAAAAATCCCCCCTTTTTAAATGATTGAATACTGTTAACTTTTTAAAATAAATGGTCAAAGACGGCTACATAACAAAGTCACCCCAAATATACGGAGCTTAAAATAATCAAGTTCCTGACCCTCTATATCAAATTTACTATCAGTGAATTTTCTGTGGATAGCTTCGATAAACTTGACTAGTACTATCACTTATTAATAGAATACGGAATTACATGTATTAAATATAAGCACATGGCATGTATAATGATTTTAAAAATATTCACAGTATCCAACGAATTTCTTTCGATAAATACACAGGATACAGTGTAGTATATACAGAAAGAATATTTACGGTTACATACCAGGTATTACATATTAACGAAAGATACCAAACGAATACAAAATGAAGAAATATTTACCATTTAATGGAATATTGAGATAACAAATAGTAATCAAGCTCTTAAGTTCTATTTAAATAATAAACATCAGCAGTAGAGAAAAAAAACGGATCTCTAAAACATTCGATGTGGGATCAGACGCCATAGAGGGGTGAGCATCCCTTGTCGACCGGTCACACCCGCCGTGTGCTCCTTGTCATGATCGGAAAATAACAGGAAAATTTGTATACAACAGTATTTTAAAAAGTGAGTTAGCATTTGACTTATTAATAGACTGCATTTTCTGACAAGGTCATTGTATCGCTTATACGAAGGTACGAAATAATGACTTTAAACGAGACTGCTGATATTCAAGATTCATCAACTACTTCGTCAATAACTTACCTTGTTTTCTAAAATTGTTCAGACGTGAACATGCTCTCGCGAATCGAATCTGAGATATAAAACCCGTATGCAGGTGAAAAAAGTACTAAGTATATTGCTGCTCAAGTAAGGGAAATAGACGATTGAAAAGTTAAAATCATCCCGTTTATCATAAAGCTTCGTTGTGGCATTACATTAGTGTCTTTTTCTAGTCCTAAAATATCCACAATGAAAAAGATTTGTCAGACTCTGTGGTATCTTTCATTTCAAGCTCTCTAGGATAAATCGTATCGATATATGAATGTAAATGAGTATTCATTTGTTAATTGATAATGCATCGTCGATATATCAACATGTAAAAGGTCGAGTGGAAGGCCATAGCAAAGTATTTTTTCTTCTCATGTATAAAGATTTGAATAAGTTTTGCTTCGTATGAATACAAAGATTGGTCTACTTATAAATGGGCGCAATTGATTACTAGTAATTTTAAACAGTGATTGTAAAATTTGATTGGTGTCAATCAGAAACTAGAGCATCTTTTTTTAATATCAACTTCAGAGTACTTGTGTGTACAATCAGAATGTTTTTATCAAAATAAATTTGTAAATGACCAATGTCAAGTTAAGTGTCTCTAAATTCAATTCCAGTTCCATTTTTATTGAAAAAGCAGCTGTCAATGATGTCAAAATGCCATGTCAGACTTTAATTTATTGCTGGGAATGGTTGTAAATTGAGTTGAAAAGTTGTAAGTTTTTATATATATTTCAATTTGGTAAAATTGTATGATTTCAAATTTTTCAAAACATTCCTTTGCATATTTTAGTATTCAAATTTGATTAACACCATTCTGCGAATAAAGGTACTATACTGTTGCACAATACTCCAGAAGTTTTTCCTTCACTGCTGTTAATATCTTAGTGAGGAGTAAAGGAAGAGGATATAATTCTCTGAGAAAATTCTTAACATTTCATTTCAGACTCCGAAAAAATGCCTTCCATATAACACATACAAATATAAACAGTGACCTTAAGAAATGTTTATATTGAAATACTAGTACATGTATTCAAGGTCACCGATTTTCTGTCCTTTCTGTGTTTCCTCCTTTGTCCAATATTTTGCTGGCATTTCCAGCAAGAAGAGGAAAACCGTGTGAGATCGGCCTCTGATTTGTTTACTCACGAATGTAATAATATTGCAGTCGGAGTATATTGTAGTAAAACATATATTAAAGAGCCCAAATTGCTAATTGAATCAAATTTGTCTGCGATGAAGTATCCAGCAGCCAATCTTTGATATTTATCTTATCGCTTGTCGATGTTTTCCGATTAACATCTAGCAAACAAGTCTAAAAATAACCTTTAGCATCAACTCTTCGTCTTCACAACTCACTTGGGTGAAAACTGAGTGGATGCAGTCAAACATGCATTTAAGATTAATGTTTTTACAGACATATCGGAGCTAAAGTCTTGTCAAGAATGACCCGAAACAGCGCATCTTCTCCTTGCCCACATCGAATACAAACATTACAAATGGACAAAACTTAGGATATTAATAACACCATTATGATGTATTTCTTATCCATTTATTAGTAACTTATTCATTAGCCCTGTACATGTTTATTGTATTTTAGTAATAGTAGTAGAATACCTGCATTCTTATACTATTAAATATAAAAGTACATTAATGAAATGCGCGCGTGTGTGGAATTTCTAGTCTAGCCTACTATTGTTTTATTTGTTTTTTAATGTTTTTGAGGAATAACCCTACAAAAATATATATCACTGCACATCGTAAATCAAATTCAGGGAGAACTCTGACATTTTTATCTTTTAACATGCAATATTTGTTTGAAATTTACATTTTTTCAGAAAAATATATCAAACAAAACATAAACTTGATAAGATTCATCTGATGCTTAGTGCACATAATTATAAAAATTCCTTCACAGGACAGAGGATTCAAGCTGATAGGAAAGCGATATTTCGAGATAAATATGATTGAATATTTTGATAACATTGATAAAGCTCTCGCGCCAAAACAAAAAGGATTCTCTTATGTAAAAAAAAACTTTGATGAAAGATACACGCGACAGTTCAAGGCCAGAGTAAACTGTTTGTCAAGGCCACTCAAAATTTTCTTCACAATCGAAGACACCTGGCTCCAGGATCATGAAACTGTCTTAAATTTAAGTCAAAATTTTGTCTTAATTTTAAAATTTAGACTTAGCTAAGATCGCGTACTTAAGTGGATCACAAAACGATCTTAGCAAAAACTTAGTTAAGATTTGACTTAGCAAAAAACTTACCATAAAATCTTATTTGTCATAGTAACGAGGAACTCTTCAGTATGAAGGTAGAAAAGCCATTTGTATAGTCAGAGATAAATAAATGTCTCTTTATCATGTTTATAAAAAATAATACATTGTGTAGTGTGTACCAAGTTTGAAGGGACATGGCGCCACACCACTTTGCACAAAACTTAGATCCACGACTGCGAGGAACTCTTCAATGCGTGAAGGTACAAAACTTTATCGTCTGCTTACATTGAAAACAGACTTAAGATCAATCTTAAAAACTTAAGACTGCCTATAAGCAGTCTTAAAATTTAAGACAAAATTCCAGTCTTAAATTCTAAGTCAATTTTTTGTGATCCACTTTAAGATCAATCTTAAATTTTAAGTGCAAATTTTTGGAGTTAAGTCTGACTTAAGACTTAAGACAGTTTCATGATCCCGGAGCCTGAACTGTAATTA
The DNA here is from genome assembly GCA_003671525.1 of Saccostrea glomerata. Lineage (NCBI taxonomy): Eukaryota > Metazoa > Mollusca > Bivalvia > Ostreida > Ostreidae > Saccostrea > Saccostrea glomerata. The sequence goes on from PRKT01000028.1 coordinate 2,166,445, forward strand.
TTTATTGTAACAGTTGTAAATGTAAAATCTTAAAATGATTCTCAAGGGAATCCTTTTTTTACAAATGTAATAAGAACTTGCACGAAAAACTTTGAACAAGCTCAGGGGTGGCAAATGTTGCCTACTAATCTCCTTGGATCCACCACAAAAATTGCATGCAGTACATCTAATTTAAACAAATATGTAATTCTTATTAAGAATGATCATAAAATAATTGGATGGCACTGTCTATAAACGCCCTCTCCTTAATTCAAGGTCAAAGTCATACATGTACAAATTATTTGTTTTTCCCATATTCATAGATTTACAATTATACATACCAGAAAAAATAACAAAATCACACCAAATAAGAAGTTATCTTCCATATCACAATGGCACATGAATTTGTACGAAGTCCGCATTTCAAACACCTTGCTCGATTATACTATTTAAATAAATTTCAAACATGTATAATGTAAGCAAGTTGTTTATTTTGTTACATACAAAATCATCATTGGTCGAGTAAACCTGTATTTACTATTACTCAGATCTTTAGAAATCATTATTTTGAATACGCAATATAATAATATATTTATATATTAATAGAAATATGAAAAATCTCTTGACAAAACACACGGGATCAGTGGTTAAACCTCGAGTTTAATACAGGTGGTGTTAAAATACATACAAACCGTGGAATGATTCAGTACCTATACACAAGAGGCAAATAACCTGCTTAATCAGTAGAGAAGGCTAATGCACTCTGAATAGAAAAAACACAATTCTATCTTCTAAAGATCAAGGGACTGCAAGTTATTCACAACTCGTGCTGCATAGTTTGGCACGCGCTTGGTGATGATAGCATTAGCTAAGTACTTAATACAAAATTTTATCTCTAAAATGCGCTAATCAGGGAATATAACGAACATTTTTATTGATTTGAAATACATAAAGAAGACATTACATTCTCAGAGTGGCCGTAAAGTAGTCTTTTAAGTGTCGTAAAATAATAAAGCAAGGGTAAAATAAGGTGAAGACGTAAATTACGTTGGTTTAATTGTCGTAAACGAGGTTGTCATTGTTCACCTAACTCAGTAGCACGTATTCGGCGTATTTAAAAAATCTTAACAAATATTTCTGAAGAATTGGGATAATAATAACATGGGATTCGATACCTTTATTACCAAGAGTTCAATGAAAGCAATTCAGTAGGAAGAAGAGATATGCATGTAAAAATAATCTGAAATGGTTACTTGGCGAAAATTATGAGTGTGTGTGAGCAACGTGGGTGTGTGCAAGAGAGAGAGGAGAGAGAGAGAGAGAGAGAGAGAGAGAGAGAGAGAGAGAGAGAGAGAGAGAGAGAGAGAGAGAGAGAGAGAGAGAGAGAGAGAGGGGCACTTTTTAAAGTTATTTAATAAGCAAAAGATGAGGGCAACGAAGAGTGCTCAATCTCATATATCTCGAATTGTTTTCATGAACAGCAAAACAAAACACAGATTCCTGATAGAACCGGGGATAAGGGGTGAGGATGGGGTGGGACTGAAGAAGCAGGCCACTGATCGGCCACACCCAGCAGTATAAGACTTTGGTATTGAACAGGTATACGCTGAACTCCGTAGTGAAATCTAGAATAAAAACAATTACCTATCAATTGATGACAAATATGAATGTTACTATTGTTAGGGTCAAAATATTATTTAAGGAATGTTTTTTAAGTTTTGTGTGAGTTATTGGTGTGTGAATCACACAGACTTGTCACGTAGGCATATTTCATGAAATGCGCTAGCGCTTCATCAAAAATATGCCTACGTGCAAGTATGTGTGATTCACACACAAATAATTCACACAAAACTTAAAAACATTCCTTATATTTACATTTTACATGTTTAGAAGCCACCAAAACATACTCAATATTTGAATTTCTCGCTGCCCTATATCGTTATTCTTTTACTAACGTCGCACTCGGCAAACCTCGGCTGATTCCGTGGACTAGATGAGGTACGAATCGGCCGAGGTGTGCCGAGTGACTAACGTCGCTGTAGCCTGGTCCCCTGGCTCATCCTTGCCAAGTGACGCGGAGTATACGAAGCAAAACAGGGCCAGGGAACCAGGCTAACGTCGCTGTAGCCTTATTGTGACGTCATGTTAATGCACGTTTCTCCGTGTAAATTTCTACGCGTGAGTATACACAAAAATGGTTTTCAAATCAATTTCACTGTTGGCTTAGTAGAAAACACAGCGAATGTAAATATTCATGAATACATTTTATATTATACCATTTTTAATAAAAGCATCTACTATCTTATCTTCTTAGTACTTTTAAAAGTTGCCAGTTTATCCTTAGGTACATGTGTGCTACCCTACACTACTGCTGAGTAACCCCATTTTTCTCTTTCTAGCAATCGAGTTCCGTTTTCCGGAGACACACAAATATATAAAAAAGAAACTGTCACTGTTAATGAAAATATTAATTTCTTTGTCAAATGAGGCTTCACAAACCTTTTCATCAGACAGGTTAGAAATATCACTAATTGAATTGTGTTTTTACTCTCAAACGAAACGTACAAAGCAATAGACGTAGAAAAGAAACTTGCAGGTGCGCGGCGCGCGTCGTCGAACTTTTTTTTGTACTGGTAAGTTCACAAGTATAGCTAGTTGTTATCCCTCTTTCTTTGACTTTTACTGTAAGGAGTTCGTTTTGATATTTTGGAGCATTTTTTCTACAAAAATTTCTTGATTAGTTTTTTTTGCCAATAAAATTACATGAAATTATTAGTGTAGGTCTTGTTGTAAATTGGAGAAGAAATAAACTTGATTAGCAAAATTTATTTTGATAGATCCATGTATATGTAAATACATTCTTCGGAACGCATAATTATCTTAAGCCGATAAGTCTATAAAATGTAGCTAAAAAAATGCAAAGAATATCTTCCTAGCAGTAATTATTTTACAGTAATTGAATTAACTAAAGGGAAATAAAAGAATTATGCGAAAACTTTATTGGCAAATAAACGATAAATTAGGAATCGTCTCCTCATTACGACAAAGAGAGTAAGTCTTGAAATCTACATTTTATTAAAAATATTTTTTTTTAAAATACTTTTAATCAATCTCACCAAAATTGAATGAAATATGTGGAGATAACGAATAGTATTAAAGATCAAAAGTCCACTAACAGTAAAAAAGAAAAAGAGCAGAGCAAACACGGACCTCCAAAACATAAGAGGTGGGATCAGGTGCCATGGAGGAGTTAGAATCCCCTGCTGACCGGTCACATCCGCCGTGTGCTCCTTGTCATGATCAGGAAATAACAGAAAAATCCGTTGACAATTCAGTGTGTAAATAATGGCCTAACAATAAGTATTAAAACGTCAGTCAGCATTTGACTCGATGATAAATTGTATTTGCTGACAAGGTCATTGTTTCGACCATAGAACCTACGAAATGATGATTTTAAGCGAGACTGCTGATAGTCTTGTTTCATCAACTTGTTTGTCAATAATTTACTTCATTTTAGAAATTGTTCATACGTAGAGCATGCTATTGCGTATCGAATCAACTTAGAGATATAAACCCCTTATGCAGGTGATGAAGGTATGTTGCAACCACTATTGAAATAACGACCACTATTGAAATAATTATATCAATAGTGGCTGAGAGTGCATTTCAATAGCAAACATTGTTAGTTACCACTATTGATATGCAACCACTATTGAAATAATTATATCAATAGTGGTTGAGAGTGCATTTCAATAACAAACATAGGTAATAACCACTATTGAAATATGACCACTATTGAAATAATTATTTCAATAGTGGTTGAGAGTGCATTTCAATAACAAACATAGGTAATAACCACTATTGAAATACAACCACTATTGAAATAATTATATCAATAGTGGTTGAGAGTGCATTTCAATAACAAACATAGGTAATAACCACTATTGAAATATGACCACTATTGAAATAATTATTTCAATAGTGGTGGAGAGTGCATTTCGATAACAAACACAGGTAATAACCACTATTGAAATAATTATTTCAATAGTGGATTAGATTCATTTCAATGACAAACATAGGTTGCAACCACTATTGAAATAATGTTCACTTTTAAATAAAGATTTCAATATGTATTAAATGATTGATTTCAATAGTGCTTTAAACAATGAAACCAATACATATTGAAATAAGTATTTCAAACGTTGCTGACGCAGTGAAACTTTTCTTTCAATACTAGTAGTATTTCAACAGTGGTTGAAACCTATGGTTGCCATATTGAAATGCACTCTCACCCACTATTAAATAATTATTTCAGTAGTGGTCGTATTTCAGTAGTGGTTGAAACCTATGGTTATTATATATTGAAATGCACTCTCACCCACTATTGAAATAATTTTTTCAATAGTGGTCGTATTTTAATAGAGGTTACTATTTATGTTTGTTATTGAAATGCACTCTCAACCACTATTGATATAATTATTTCAATAGTGGTCGTATTTCAATAGTGGTTACTAACCACGTTTGTTATTGAAATGCACTTTCAACCACTATTGATATAATTATTTCAATAGTGGTCGTTATTTCAATAGTGGTTGCAACAAAGGTATATTGCTGCATCAGTAAGGGAAGTTGACAGTTGAAAAGTTAAAGTCATAAAGTTTACCATAAAGCTTGGTTGTTTGATTACCATTAACGTATGTTTCAAGTAAAATATCCAAATACGACACAGATGTGTCAGACTCTGTGATATCTTTCATCTCAAGCTCACCGGCATAATATATTGTGCTGACATAAGAATAGAAATAACCATTGTTGATTGACAGTATGTAGTCGATTTATCTAAATGTCGAGTTTAAGGCCACAGCAAATGTTTTCTTTTCACGTTTAAGTTTTTGGACAAACTCTGCTTCATATGAAAACAAAAGTAGGTCAGCTCATAACGGGGCGCAATTGGTACCTAGGCTATAGGACTAGACTGTTGGAAAACCTGGTCTCCAAAAACCACATAGACACTGTCAATTAGAAACATTTTTTAAATGAAAGTTCAGAGTACTTGTGTTTACAGTCAAAATGTTTTTTAACAAAAATAATTTTGCAAATGACAAATGACAAGGTAAGTAAATTTACTAGTTTCATTTTTATTGAAAAGCAACCGTCAGTGATATTAAAAAAAACATAGACAAATGTATCTTTGGGAATGGTTGTGTATGAAGTTGAAAATTCGTAAGTTTTTAAGCTGTTGATCATTGTAAAATCTTGTGATTTCAAATTTTCTTAAAGTTACTTGGAATTTTTAAATATCTGCATCTGATTTACACCACTTCTCGAATATATTGATGCACAGTACTCTTAGACTAGAAGTTTCACCTTCACTAGTACTGTTAATATCTTAGTGAGAAATGAAGAAACTGCCTTTGTTAAACATTTACTGGAACCCGCTTTGTTTCTTTTTTTGTAAGGATTTTTATGAAGTTTAGGAATCCAGTAAAGATATATAAGGTAATCAAACACATGTATTTTTACTGGAAATAAAACGTACGTATATTGATAAATTTAAAATGTTGTGAGCCAAACATTTTAACAGATAAAAATGACACCGAAGAAATGATCTTATTCTGTTACTACATATTGTCCCTGTTCGTCGTTTAGGCTGCACTATTATTACGCCGTAAAGGCAAAAGTATAGTCCACAATATAAAGTTCCTCTCTGGACCTCATTTATCTGCAGGGTCCCCTACAATGTAACCTGTTGCTATTTCTCTTTCCCGATTGTTATAATTTTATGTAAATACTCATCAGATTCCAGACAAATACTCTTCGTTGTCCCTCAGTCAACAAGACTAGCTTTTTATCGACGTTCCTCCCCAATCCAATTTGGAGGGGATTTGGTTTCTCTTTTTTCCCGATTCTTGTATGGAAATAAAAACACAGAAGCTCTCTTATTATATAGGAGTTTTAACCAACATATTGTGTGTCGAAATCTGTAAAACACTATTTCTTGCAAAACCGTCCGTAAAAATATACATCTCTTTATCCATTTGTTTGTATCAATGTAGACTCTTATTTGTCTTTTTAAATTAAAATAATTTATCTTTTACATAAATACATAAAATAATCAGCCTTTTCAAAAATCAGATAAATTTTGAATGTTTCGTAAATATTTCCTTAAAATTTTTTTACGAAAAGTTTAGAAATACTTTACATTTATTTTCCGAATCTGCTTTTGAATGAAATATAAGTAACCTATTGGTTCGAGGGGTTAGTGTTCGATTCTCTTTAGCATATAACTTAATAAGTGACCGTTTCTTCATCAAGCGCCTGACATTTCAAGTGAAAGTCACTGGCATTAAAGAGGGTCTCGTAGGAGTTGGTACTATGAGGGTCAAATTCAGTGTCAAATTGCTGCTCATATTCATAATTTGAACAATTAACAATAGTTCCTTTCTACCATAAGTCGACTCAATATATTTCAATAAACTTGAGTGAAAAAGGTGCGAATAGAACCTTACATTGGATCTTTTAGTGACTGACCTGCCAATTGTAAGACTTTGTTAATTTTTATATATACTAAATCTGACATCGGAATATTCCTACTTCGTGATCAGAATACAGGACTTCTGTGGGACGTGGAGATCGACAGGGGATGCTTACTCCTCGCAGGCACCTGATCCCACCTCCAGAATGCTGGGAGGTCCGTTCTAATGCCCCGTCTACAAATTTTATCTAATTGTTGAGATCAATCATTGCTTGTTATCTTCGCCTTTTTCAACTTGATTAAGAACTCACATAATTTAATGCCTAACCAATAGAGTATGCAATCAACTGTAATTGAAAGAAAACGCCAATTTTGCCCCCCCCCCCCCCA
>PRKT01000028.1:2182003-2255626 GCA_003671525.1 Saccostrea glomerata
ATCAACATCACAAAATTTATATAACTGGCCCAAACTGACAGATGATGAAATAAGCAATTAAATGTTCTACTTTCCTATTTGTAAGCATTATGTTTCCAGTGGTAAGGAGCCTATTAGGATAGCATAAAAAAAGAATGTACAAATGTTAATAATTGATTTATCAAAAAAAAAAAAATTTATTTCCTTCTCCTTCGGGACTTTTTTATTCTCATGTTCATAACTAAACCTAAACATAAAAAAAAATACTGGCCTTATAATGAAGAAAGGGGCCTCTTTCAAAATAGATAATTTCAGGGCTGCTGGGTCAGTGGTACCAGGGGGGTACTTTGACTAATAAAATAAATTAATGCTTTGAAATCTGCCCTTTGATAAGCAATGGTGCCTCTTTCAAAATTTGTGAATTTCATGGCTTTTGGCTTAAAACACGAACCAAATACAATCGCTGGAAAGTTGTTACATGATACTGAGGTGACCTATAAGGCCCGTGGGCCTCTTGTTCATTATGCCATTCATCACAATCCTTACAACAAAAACATACATCTATTAGCGGATTCAGAGAATGATCTAGGAAGCATCCTTCTTTACTCCTCACTAAATTGTTATAAGCAGCGAAGGAGAAACTGTGTGTCCAGCAACATATAAGTAAAAATTTGAGAGAAGTGATGTCGATACTTAAAACTTAAGGAATTTTTATATAATTAAATCTAAATTATTTCATAAAATATTATAACATCAAAACGTTCAATTTTCCTACATTAATACAAAAATTCCTAAAGGTGAAATAAATGAAGATAACGAACAGTATTCAAGCTCAAAATTCCATTTCACAATGCAAAAAAGGAGCAGAGAAAACACGGACCTCCAAAACACCAGAAGTTGGATCAGGTGCCATGAAGGAGCAGCATCCCCTGTCGACCGGTCACACCCGCCATGTGCTTCTTGTCATGATTGAAAAATTTCCGATCTAGGAAATTATTTCGTATCGAGATAAGAATAGAAATTACCATTTTTAATTGACAATACATCGTCGATAGATTTAAGTGTCGAGTTGAAGATCACAGCAAGTGTTTTCTTCTTACGTATAAGATTTTGGACAAATTCTGCTTCACATGAATACAATAGTAATTCTGCTGGGCGCGATTGGTACTCATGGGGATTCCCATGGACTGTTGCAAAACTTGACCTCCAAAAACCTTAAAGATATTGTCAATCAGAAACTCAGGCATCTTTTAATGTCATGTGTTTTATTCAGAGTACTTGTGTGTACAATCAGAATTTTTTTTTTTTACAAAATAATTTTTCAAATGACCAATGACAAGATGAGTACATTAACGAGTTCCATGTTTATTGAAAAAGCACCTGTCAACGATAATAAAAAACTGGACTTTAATATATCGTTGAGAATGGTTGTATATAAAGTTGAAAGGTCGTAACTTGTAATGTTGTTGAATTTTGTGAATTCTTATGACTTCAAATTGTCCAAAAGTTACTTAGAATGTTTAAGTATCTCCACCTGATTTACACCACTTCTTGAATATTTTGTTGCACAATACTCCTGAAGTTTCTCATTCACTACTGTTAATATTTAGTGAGGAGTAAAGAAAGAGGCTGGATAGAACATTTACTGGAACCCACTATGCATCTTTGCAAGGATATTTATGAAATTTCGGAATCCAATATAGAGGACGTGGTAAGGACCAGACCTTTTGACACTGTCGCCAAATGAAAAAAAGGAGTCATAATTTTACAAATCATTTGTTATCAGCAAATTTATTTTACTAAACAAATTCTGATTCATCAAACAATAATCCTATTTTCACTTTCTAATTGAAAATATCTACGTGTATTTCTCGAACACCAGGTCTTCCAACAATCTATTGGGATTCATATATGCACTACTTTGAAATGTTTGTATTCGTACGAAGCAGATTTTATTTAGAAACTTTTAGACTTCTTCCTAAACATATAAAGAAGAGTCTTTTCTGTGGTTATAATTTGGTTATATTGACATTTTTTTAAATTTATAACAATAATATTTTATATACAAATTGAATTCGAAATATTCTGGACATCTCTTTCATACCTGAGTGTTTTACAAGAAATAGACAATGAAGACAAACCAAAACTATTTTAAAATTGATAACTTTTCAAATTTTCTTTCGTCATTTTCACTTTATTAATAAAGTGATATTTCAATTTCACCATCGTATTATGTTTATGTCTTTCAATTTAGTTAAACTCAATATGTTGTTTTTAAAAACATGTACTGTTCAATTTTGTTATCACTGCCGTCTGATATTATTATTATCTGACGGATACAGGCAAATAAACAAAGACATGACGTCACAGCAATGTTTTATTATGTTAGATTTTTCTTGGCGTTAAAGGGCCTCGAACCATAAAATACTATCCTATAAAATTGACAGTTGTTGGCTTATAACCATTACTTATAAGACATTGAACTGAATCATTTTCTAAAAATATTGTTTCTGAAATCATGTCGTCAATGTCATAATAACGGTGAGGGGTGTGATTGGTAAAAGAGGAAGCATACATGTACTTTATTTGTATGAGAAAATAATAATTCATGCAAATAATAAAACGTCTTTACATTCATGTACTATAATCCCTATGCAGAGTGCAGTGAGTAACTAATTTTTTCCCTCAGAATAAATAAACGAGTCGCACGTCTAAAGGCATTATCAAATATAATATAAATTTCTTACAAGGACAATTATATTTTTAAGAGATATCGGTAAACGCCAACACAATATACTCGATATATTTAAGGAAATAAGCTGTTATTTACAGATGACGATCTACGTTTATTACTGAATGATGACGCGTATCATATATTTTTAAACATATATCAAACGAAAGCTTAACCATTACAGGCCTCTTACAATCGCTACCATATGTTCAATTCGACATTTATCCCGCTGCTGCACACAATATCCGATAGTTAACGATTAATACTTAACAGATAAGCTAAGCTTTTTATCCTTTAAGATAGAATGGGAAAAAACAAGATGGAAGGCAAATTTAAATTTTTCATGAGAACTTTTAGGATCTTAAGAATCAAAATAGGCCTGTTAGAGGGTGCGTTCGTAAGATGAAAGTTGGCTACGGTTCCGAAAATCGTTTAATGACTCCGAGACATGATAGGAGTTTGTGCGACCTATTTACTAAACATTGAATCTTTCATCTCATATAAATAAACTTTATTCATATATTTTTGAACTAAATGTTAATTATTAGGTATAAAATAAATATTACAGGTTAATAGGTTAGTGGCAGGTTATAGGTACCCTTTAAGTGCAACTAAAGAAGTATAGGAGCACAATTTAAACAACTACATACATATATACATATCAAATTATTATGAGATATGAATTACTTTTTGATTCTTTGGTCAATTTCACAAAGGACTTCAAAAAATCTTATATTTCTATAAATCTGAGTTATTAACAAAATATCTAAGAAATAATAAATACATGTACATCTATTAAACAAAAATTGCAGAGATGTGAAATTTTCATCTTAGTCGACAGATTTTTTTTTTGCTTGAAAAGGGCCATTGTACAATAAAACTTGTAATTAAGTCTGAAAACATTTTATCGGCGGGGAAAAAGGTAAATGTTGGTCTGATATCACTTATACTAAATATATTATACAATTGTTCATGGAATAACGATCTCCAAAACGTGAAATAATTGTAAAAGTAAACATTTCCCCGATTTTGTGATGGTGAAAACAAATGACTCGTGAATGACTAAAATTTACTGACTGTACTTGTGCAATGCAGAAATTTAAGAGAATTCATGAATATAGGAACATAAAAAGAATGCTGAGAATCGGCTCCAGGATGGCATAACAAATTGACATATAAAATTAAAGTACAGAGTGTACTCTTGGGGTGAAAAGTAAAAATTAAATCTTTATATTTTCATTCAAGCTATTGACAATCAAGTTCATAAAAAAAGGATATTGACAGTCTCTTTTGAGGTAATCATTTCGCACGTTCTATAGTCGATGCAAGGTCTAAAAAGGTTTAATCAAAGGTCATCAAAAATTTAATTTTTACAACAGCTTCAAAACAATGTGAGATATAAACTTAAAACTTAAACATTTTATAAATATATCATTGTTAAACAGATAAAAAGTATCACTTGAAAACAAATATTTGAAAAAATACTCAACTTTAAGTTAAAGAAGGATATGGAGATAACGAACAGTATTCAATTTCAAAGACTACAAAGAAATACAAAGTAAGAGCAGAGCAAACACGGACCTCCGAAACATCAGAGGTGGGATCAGGTGCCATGGAGGAGTGAGCATCCCCTGCTGACAGGTCACACCCGACGTGTGCTCCTTGTCATGATCAGGAAATAACGGAAAAATCCGTCGTCAATTCAGTGTATAAATAATGGATTAACAATTGGTATGAAAAACGTCTGTCAGCATTTTACTCAATGATAAATTGTATTTGCTGACGTCATTTTATCGACCATAGAACTTACGAAATGATGACTTGAAACGAGACTGCTGATAATCTTGTTTCATCAACTTGCTTGTCAATAATTATTTACCTCGTTTTAAAAATTGTTCATACGTAGAGCATGCTCTCGCGTATCGAATCAACTGAGATATATAAACTCCGCATGCAGGTGATGAAGGTTTATTGCTGCATAGGTAAGGGAAGTTAACGATAGAAAAGTTAAAGTCGTCACGTTTATCATATAGCTTGGTTGTAAGGCTACCATTAACGTCTTTTTCAAGTAAAATATCCAAGTATAAAACAGATGTGTCAGACTCTTTCGTGTCTTTAATCTCAAGCTCTCCTGGATATATCATTTCGACGTAGGGATGGAAATTACCATTGTTAATTGAAAATACGTCATCGATATATCTGAAAGTCGAGTTGAAAGCCACAGCAAGTGTTTTCTTCTTTTCATGCATAAGATTTTGCATAAATTCTGCTTCATATGAATACAAAAATAGGTCTGCTTTTAACGGAGCGCAATTGGTACCCATGAGAATTCCAATAGATTGTTGGAAGGACTGGTCTCCAAAAACCACATAGATATTGTCAATCAGAAACTCTAGCATCTTCTTGTTTTCAACTTTAGAGTACTTGTGTGTGCAATCAGAATCTGTTTCTACAAAATAATTTTGCAAATGATCAATGGCCAGGTAAGTAAATTTACTAGTTCCATTTTTATTGAAGAAGCAACTGCCAATGATATCAAAAAGCCTGGGATTTTAATTTGTCGTGGGGAATTGTTGTATATTAAGTTGAAAAGTCGTAAGTTTTTAAGCTGTTGATTTTTGTAAAATCTTGTGATTTCAAATTGTCCAAAAGTTCTTTAGAATATCCACATCTGATTCACACAACTTCTTGAATGTATAGTTGCACAGTACTCTTGAAGTTTTTCCTTCACAACTGTCAATATCTTAGTGAGGAGTAACGAAAGAGGCTTGGTTGAACATTTACTGGAACCCGCAATGTATCTTTGTTTGTAAGGATTCTTATGAAGTTTCGGAATTCAAAATATATATAAGGTAGTTCAAATTCCTTTTGGCTCTGTGGAAAATTTTTTTTTTCAAAACTGACACATGATTTTAAAGAATTTCCTGCTTTAAAACCATCTTTGCAGAAATAATAAATGTTTATCAATGAAAGGCAAGTTCCCACTTGTCCCATTCTAATGATTGGGATTTAAAACAAATGAATGAAACGCCACCACTTGCCACTTGAAGAGCTACAAATTTTATCTTATACTCGGCACTCAGGCCCATTGAGAAGTGAGAGATCTCGCACCTACTGCGACACGGGTCCTCGGTTTATACCATTTCAACCGAAGGACCAGTCTCCACATCCCGCATTAGGATTCGAAGCCGCGAAGTAAGGATTGACTCCTTACTTTGCACTAACCACTGCGCCACGCGGGATACACAAAGTGAATGTTTCATGTCCATTTATTTTCAATCATAGATATGAAATAATTGTTGCAATGTAGCGATTTTATTGAACTCCTGTGTCTTATCTTTGTTCGAGTGTTTTGAAAAATAAGATAAGACAGAGTAAATATGTTTTAAGTTTTAAAACAAGTCCAAGTTAACTAAAAAGATTAGAGTTATGTATAATAATATATATGCTAGTAATTTACGAAGACAATCCACTCTCTGCATTTCTTTTTTTCAGTGCAAACTCAATAATTCTCCACTTCCCCGGTATGCCGGTCCCATGCAAAAAAAAAAATCAGTATAAAATTAATTGATCTGGTTTGAATTAATAATGCGTATGGTCACTATATTTTCCAGATATGTGTGTATTTTTTCTCTACTTGCTTACAGATAGATTAACTAAGTATTAAAAATTCATGCATTGAAATTTTGCGGATGTTTGTTAATGCACTGTACACAGACGATGTGGTATCTGTGTGCTCTACCTCTTTTGGGTCGTTCGAGAAAAGAAATAAACGTAAACACTCTGTATAAATTTTACATAAGAGTTCAAAGCTGAGCACTGCACCATAACCCTGGAAGGATTACTAAAAGCACATGTAAACAACTAGTTAACTCCTCGTTTGTTTCTCTCGCTCAGTCACTGCACTCAAAAGTTGCCTCTGATGACGTAATACATTATGGGCGATAACTCGCGTCACTAAAAAAATATTGATAGCCCGGATAAATTTTAATCGCGCAACAGAAGTCATACCAGGCGGTTTTCAATTAAACAGCTAAGGGAATTTAAATCATATGAGACCGGTAGATAATTATGTATGTATTATTCCAATTTTACAAAAATCTCCGTACTTGACCTTTAAGGATTCTAAAGCAAGACTTTTTTCTGTTTACGTTTTTTTCTCCGATATGAGAAGAAACACAAGGTGCGTGTTGCAGGCATGTTTCAGCTATGGATAGTATATACCACAGGTTGGTTTGGGTGCCTCAGAGGAGTAAAAATCCCCTGTTGACCGGCCATATCCGCATGTTTCCTATGTATTATTAATACAGATGGAATTTTCCTTAGTAGAATTCAGTTTATAAAAACAATTAATAGCCTTATAATTGGGTATGAAGCAAAATGGTCAAATACGAACCAGTGATAGACTTTATTAATTTTTGCTAAAAAGGTGATTATAACGACCACAGTATTATAAACTTATCTTTGAGTAGCCTGCCTCGATTTTGAAATTGTTCGTACAGTGTAGAAAATAAATCAAAAACGTGGGATTCATTTCTGACCACTATAAAGGCCAAAAAAAATTGATAGGAAATTAAAAAACGGCTTATACATATATATATTATAGGTATATGGTTGGCTTAACAAGATTTGTACCGAGTGTACTTACATGACAAATTGTTCAAGACACATGTCGAAATGCCACATTTCAAAATATTTGATTCGCGAGTGTCACTTTTCTTTTTAAAATTGATTCTTCATGACAAGTTGCGTGCTATTCCTTATCGATATACATGTTTCAGTAGGTAGCTCGACTGAGAGTCTTAGGAATCAATATTCAGGTCCAAAGGTTTTAAAAGAAAAGAGGGTTTATTCAATGTATCATCTCACTGACGCACGCTTGTCATAGTTTTCTTGAGGCTGCTGGACACATCTCAGACCTCTTGTCTTGGGTTTTTTTGTTTTTAAATTATTTTGTTCGATTTTCTTTATTTTGGTTGCTTTGGGAATGTCATTAAGGTTCAATTACTCAATATATTTAAGAAAAATGAGTTTCATTTTAGCACATTATGCCGGTTACGAGCATGCTATAATGTGGTAGGTATTGAGCTTTTCATATAAAACTCTATTTTTCGGATTAGTTAGAAGTTCTGAGTTTTGCCTTGGTATCTTGGTGTTGCTTACTGGTTATAGTGTATAAGCTATCAGCGATTGCAATGGCTTGTTGAATGTATGAGAATTTCAACACTTTCACTGTTGACCTTGATGTTGCCCCATCTATTAATTTAATACTGATGAGCATTTCTGACAAAAACTATATAAAATGCATTCGTAATTGATTTTTATCAATTTGATTTGTGGGTTCTACTCACAAATCCGCTGTGTGTTATCGATTAGGCGTTTGAATACAAATCCTTTACAAATACCTTCAGAAATGTATCGGAACGTAAAAAGGTGACCGACCCATGGCTTATTGTAAAACGTGCTTCTATTTGATTAAATCAGATTGAGCAGAGGAAAGTGTCCGTCGCCAAATTGTTGTCGCCCCGTTCAGTGCCCGGTACACGAGATTCAACCTGGTCTACGTCAAAGACATCGATCCCGACTGAAATTTGAAAAGTCCGATTCTTTAAAATTGTATAACTATTTAAATGTTTATTTTTAGAACAATTTAAGTAATTAAAATTTATCATGCGGAGTCCAGATGTTGTAATAGTTGAAAAAGTTCAAGAATTAATTCGTAACCAAATATTTAAATCTCCTCAACAGCTAATTGTCTGTTTTGCATTGTGTATAAGAAGTTTTGCAAAGCCCTTTAATTTGTTTCAGCTATGTAAAATATATGTTTCCAAAGCGTTGTTAGATCTTTGACTTCAGATAACTATATCAGTACAGCTCAATACACCAAGGGCATCCCATTGTAGTTACTCCTTGCTCCATTGCACTTTTAAATCAGCGACACCAGAGCAGTCCCTGGTCGTATTTTTTTTCCAGCACTTGTTTAGGTAATAAGAATTGATACCTAATGAATCCAGGTTATACTGTGAAGGTTTTGGGATATAAAGATTATCCTCTCCAGGCTTGCGACATATAGGAATTGATCCGTACGAAAGAGTGCACGGGACAGGACACCAAAGTCGGTGGAAATGTGATGCCTTTTTAAAAGAAATCTTGTGTTTTATTTTTTGCCACATTGGACAGTTTTCTATTGAAGAAGACCCTCGATGTACTGTTGTCACTTAATGTGAGTTCATGCGTTAAACACACTGGCCTTCATTCTGCTTAAGATGAGACTGATGTCATCCAACTGATTTCCAGGTAGGACATTCAGTTTTATCTACTAATAGAAGACATAGGTTAACATGATTTTATATATTCTTTTAGTACACTTTGATTTGTAAAGCTGGTGTTATAATGAATCCGACAATTTATATGCTTTCGAAAATGGTTTAAATGAAACATTGGCACATTGTATCTAAAAGCTTAACTTTAAATACAAACTTTTTGATTGTATAATCTTAAGGACTCAATGCCCCACCAACCCTCCAAAAATATTAATGATAGAGTACAAAAATTATGTTGCTGATAACACTCGAGCATGTCGCTTTATGTTCAACGCTGCAAAGAAAAAAGTAGCGCATATTTACAAATATATTAATTTTTTATGTTTATATAAATCACGATTGTTTCAAAAGAACGCAGTGCTAATACCGTTTTCCAAATGACGGTTACTTCTATTTTCACTTGGTTCCGTTGTTTGTTAATATAAATTTTGTATAAATTGAATATTTTAGGGATGGGTGCTACATTATTTGATGATTTGTGGTTAAGATGTATTTGGAGATAAACTTTCTCTCTGTATAGAACATTAATGAAGTTTTTCACGTAATCTGCCACAGAATCTTACATCCTGGCCCGTGTCTCACGAAAAGTCATGATACAACTTATTTACTCCAATCAAGCGGAAATAATTCAAGTACTGTAAATTTAATAATGCTAGACAAAGGTACATGTACATTAGAATGGATATTGTATATGTACTTTTAAACGCAAAGGATGACGAAAGTTCTAATAATACATGCATTTATCTATAGTGTGCATTTTTTACGTACAAACGTACATGTATATCACGTACAGAAATCGATGCTTCAAATAAGTCGATGGTACGATAGTATAAAAACAATTGATAAATTCTCCCCTATTATCTCGTTGTAAGAGATGAAATATGCAGATTTCTTTGCTGAAAATTTCAATTACTTCAGTCTCATTTTATCAGTTGTTGCCATTTTCATTGTGAAATGGCCAAAAGCAAAACGATTCTATAACAACCAAAATATAAAATGCGCTTGTCATTATAATTATAGGGGTTTTCATCCTGAAATGCATCTTTATCTTGCAGAAGGCAGACAGAATTTTCTTCAGAATTGATTAAACGTAACAATCAGTTTTCCAACACACTAAATACGGGGTTGACAATATTGTGTGGTGGTCATGTTACGTAATAAACACCTAAAAGAAACAAGTCGGCTACTCAGGGCTTATATTATGATTTTAAACAGGGGTCTCTAGGGTAGATAATTATATTCTCTTTTAAGGACAGCGACAATATGTCCTGCCAGTTGTTGATTCTGACAAATGCTTAAATTTGGCATTTTATATGTACCTCATAAAATGGGATGTTACTCATAAAATTGGAGAAAATGTTCTCGCTAAGATGAAAAAATCAATCAATCAATCAATCGATTGATCGATCAATTGAACTTTGATCGGGATGGCTTGTTGCAAATACCAAATACATGTTTTGCTCTTCGTGTATGTCTGGGTTGTAAAATTAAAATTTTATTAATAATATTGGCGTGATTTGTTTTTTTAAATAGATAAAAGCAGTAAATGACATTTCTTTGCACAAAAGTATCATTCTACAAGCTGTATGATTACTTTAATTTTTCAAAGCTTAAAGCTTAAAATAAGGCATTATACACGAACAGAATTCGTAAATGCAGTATGCAGCATGACGTTTTTAGTTTTGAGGTTACAACTTTATAGTACCGGTACTTTTACGGAGTTTAAAACCTTAAATATACTCAGTACTTTCCCTTTGTATAGTGGTTTCTTCTTCAAAATATCAAAAAGCAATGACTCGTTAAGAAAAATCAATAAAATAATTTTATACTGAAACAGCATTGTGGTGGCAAATACACAAGTACAAGATACATGTTCCTAGAAGGAACCTAGGAAGAAATGATAATCTTCTCGACGGCACGATATTATCATATAATGGATGGTCGATATTTCATGTACTTTGAAATATATTTCTTAAATTTCTCTTTTTTATTTATTAAAAAAAAAGGTTTAACTTTATTTAAAAAAGGTTAAACATTTAATAATTAAAACAACTTATAGCATTTAAAGACTGAGCTGTGAATGTTGATGTAGCAAGAAGAATTAACATTTTATTTACAGTTCATTGAGAAGCTAACGAAGATTAAACTCGCGAACTTTTCTGTGTACTTTTTCGGTGCTTTTTGTTTCAAAGCTAAATATATATTTTCGGTTGACTGTAAAGCTTAAAGGATTAGAGTAAAGCACAATTAGGTTATCCTACACACTTAATCAGTCGCTTCATTTCTATCGCAATGGAATCATAATTCTATTGTTATTGGATTATATACAACATCATGTAGTAGCAGTACAGACAGCGGTGGGAGTTATGTGTAATCACCAGGAGATTTACTGTTTGTGAAGATAATCATATCTACTCTAAGCTTGTACATGTTCGAATGTCTAGTTTCATTTATATCTAAATAAAATAGCACATATTACACCGCTGATGATGATGATTATGGTTTGGTTACAGAAATCCTCTTCTCAGTTGCTGTAAGGCGATAGAGCGGCGTTTTATTGTAGGCGTTCTAAGCTTTAATCTATTTTGTATAACATGTTTTTACCTTAACAGACAATGTCTTATTTCCGTGTAGGAGAATTCTAACTCAGAAATGCTGGTTCTCAGGTGGAATTGGTTGATCAGCCGCCTGATATTTCTCAATAAATGAAGTTTTAACCTAATTCAAAGTGCATTATCAACTCCTGGGTTTAATGGATACATAACTACATAATTAAAGTTTCATTTCAATGTTCTCTATTCTAAAAAAAGAAGTCTATAATCTTTTAACAACCTACCAATGCTATAGTCATGGTTTATTAAACTCACTAATGACAATACCTCGGGATATTCTACATATATATCAATTTTTGGTGGAGCTTTTTAGGTCATGATTTATTGGTGCAATGTTAAATTATAGGTATTGTTGATTCAGAAAATTTCACAGCTGAATCACATTTTGCTAAAGAATATGTCGTACCAAAGAACCCACACCGTGTATACCAGTATGACTCGACTTTTTCTGCCTCTATACGAAAATATTGAAAAATGAATACTGTAAATCGTATTCGGTTTTAATACTTGTAAGATGTGCTTTGCATTACATTTAACAATTTATATAATGCCTATCTAGATGAATATCAAACAGCATTTATAGAATCGTTGTTAATTACAAGTAAATTGGGTATTTTTATTGAATATATTTAAATACATTGAATATAGGAATGTTATTGCTGTTTCTGACATTTAATAGAGCAACGTTCTGTTTGGATTTTCTCCTTAATTACATGAAAATGTCAGTGGCCATGAAACCAAATATCATGCTAGCTATTTCTAATCTCATTTAACACAGTGCAAACATTGCTGTACAATTAAAATATACAATATTGACAATATTATATGTATTGAACTTCTTTGAACCATGTTCATGGTGTTCAATAATATATATGTATACTACTGTAAGACTACAAACTTGTATCTTTCAATTGGAAAATGTACACTTTAATGAGAAAAGTATTTATTTGCATTGGTGTTAAAGGTATTCAGCATCTTTTCAAAGAAACAAAAATATTCTTCATGAAATATTTTATGTGTGCTTTACGATACGTGCGGGTAGCTTTGACACCTGTAAAGCTTCATGTACCTGTTAAGTTATCGGGGTCTGCTGTTCCCATGAGAACTCTGTATTTGTAGCCGATTTTCTTACCTGTTAGACGGATACATCATTTTAACAAGTGATAAACCTGTTCAATCATTGATGAAGGGTTTGTTTTGGGACCTAGGTTATTAATATTAATAATCATGTGGTCTGGAGATGTGTTCAGAACATTACATAATGTGTCATGATATTTTCACGTCGCTATCACATGAACTATAAAAAATGTGGAATTTTTTGTTTCTGTCTATATAAAGACGATCTAAGTTTTAAACCCATCTCTTGTAAAGCCTTTAAATTGAGATCTTATCTCTACGGTTCTACATTTAGGTAACACTGATTAATTATTCAACAAGTGGGTCGACTTGTCCCCTAAATGGCTGCAAGTTAATCGGACGTTATATTTTAATTGATGCTTCATGCCAATTACGATTGTGAATTAAATTGATTCTTATGTTGATAGACTCAATGAATATGTCACACAGCGTATTAGAATGTTCTTGATTTAAATCCAAAAAAAATGATTTGCCAAATTAAGATGTAAATTGTTGTAATGCGAACAGAGAGGATACAAATCTAAAAAATAAATTAAACACTTCGAAGACACACAGGAAGACAGATGGGTTGGCTCGTCTCGTTCGCAGATTTATAAGAAAAAACTCGTGTGTGGGGGATGGGGTGAGGGTTGAGTATTACCTACCTCCAGAAAAGGTATTTGACCAACAAGGTCTGCCTTCCTATCCAGCCTCCCAGAAATAAAGAAAAAAGAAATATTTCTGCTCATCTGTTCATCATTGTGCCAAACAAAAGACTGGACGTGTAAACAACGACAGCATCATCTAATTGTTTTTTTGTCCTTTTGGCCTGCATGTACATGCTTTTTCCAGTAAAAACAATATCTTAAATTTCATACATGATTTATCTTGTATCAAGTCCTGCAAGTCCCCGCAAATTAATTAAAATTATTAAAATTCTTCTTTAGACAGCCATGTAATTTGTCTAAATCTTGGACATTTGCAATATCATTTGGTTACAAACATTAAGATTGAACACATAAGTACACTGAAGTTGACATAAAAAAAGATGCTTGAGTTTCTGATTGACAATATCTATATGTATTTTGTTTTTGGAGACCACGTCTTCCGGCAATCTATCGGTATTCCCATGGGTACCGATTGTGTCCCGTTCTTTGTAGACCTATTTTTATATTCGTCTGAAGCAGCATTTGTGCAAAATCTAATGCATGAAAAGAAGAATACACTTGCCGTGACCTTCAACTCGACATTTAGATGTATCGAAGAGTGACGTATTGTCAATTATCAATGGTAATTTCCATTCTTATGTCGATACGATATATCCTGGTGAGCTTGAGATAAATGATATTATAGAGTTTGACATATCTGTTTCATATTTGGGTATTTTACTTGAAAAAAAGACGTTAATGGTAATCTAACAAATCGTCAACTTCCCTTACTAATGCTGCAATATACTTTCATCACCTGCATACGGAGTATATATATCCCAGTTGATTCGATTAGCAGGAGCATGCTCTACGTATCTACAATTTCTTAAACGCGGTAAGCTATCGACAAACAAGTTGATGAAACAAAATTATCCGCAGTCTCGCTTAAGTCATCTTTATGTAAGTTCTATAGTAGATACAAAGACCTTGTAAGCCAATTCATCATTGAGTCAAATGCTGACTGACATTCTCAGACTAATTGTTAGTCCATTATTTATACACTGAATTGACGACAAATTTTTCCGTTATTTCCCAATCATGACAAGGAGCACACGGCGGGTGTGACCGATCAGCAGGGGATGCTCACTCCTACATGGCACCTGATCCTGACTCTGATGTTTTGGAGGTCCGTGTTTGCTCTGCTCCTATTTTGTATTATTTCACGGATTGTGATCTTGAATACTTTGCGTTATCTCCTTAGTTTCATATTAGTTATCTTTGCATGTATGTTGAAATGAAAGACAAGTATTAGTACAATGAAATATATGGAGATATCAAACAAGATTCAATTTAAAAAGTCAATTTTAACAATACAAATCAGAAGCAATGCAGAGGCGGACCTCTAAACATCAGAGGTGGGATCACAACTGTCTCAAAAAATCAGCTGTTGATTTAATGATACCAAGATGGAAATACTTAAAGTCTATATATTTTCAGGTAATTGGTCTGCTTAAAGAGCCTGTTTCAATGAGTTTCGCCAATACGTGTATGAAATATTTTGTAATTTTTTACAACTTGCATGGTGCAATCTTGATACCCTAGGTTCCACCTGGAACCAAAAGAACCATGGTTGTTAATTTATTAATAAAATAAATTCTGCTTATCTGTGCATTCGGGAACAGGAACTGGTTTTTGTAGGTGTATTGTGATAACGTATTACGACATCCTTGTAGCCCTAAATGTAAGTGAAGTCTCCTTATATTTCTGTCATCTTCTCTGTCACGGTAAACAGTCCAGAGACGTTTTGCTGATGACGGAGATTATACCCTAATGTCTAGAATTGATCGTCAGGGAATCATTTTACGGACAATTTCATCCAATTTTTAACGAAATATCGTAAAGCTACCTTGGTTGTTTTAAATAGAGTAATCGACCAATTTTAATATAATTGCCATAAACAGATAATCTTTGCATTTATAGCATCTAAACATTACTACTGTAGGTGTGGGGCGATAGAAGAATCTTTAACATAATGTGTTTTTTATGACAAGGACCCATTTAAGTTTTGTACTTTTGGTTATGTACTTTATACTCTGCTAAATATAGAAAATAATTTTTCTCCAGTAATTTCAAGAAATTATGTTAAAATACAATATATTTTTCAACTTGCCTTATATCTAAAGGACAGTTTTTTCAGAGTAGTTCAGTACTATTTGCAATTTCAGCATAATATTTGCATTCCTGTAAGCGAGGATTCAGGGTATATAGATTTTCCCCTGTCCGTCTATCTGTTTGTTGACAAATACTTAACCTTGTCCATAACTTTCTGTTGGTTAGAGGTCTGGCTTTCATATTTCATATGTGGTTTTCTTGTGACAAAACCTTTTTTGATGCCAACGTATTTTACCTCTTGAATTTGTCCTTAGAGTTTGACCAACATTTGTAAAAAAAAGTTACCAAACTTTAACCTTTGAAATACTTTTTCGAATATTTTACGCTAGAGCATTCATACTTTGCCTGTTATTGTGACAAGACCTTTTCTTGGGTATAAATACTCACAGTATGTTTGACATTCTGTTCTTGACCTTATGATAGAGTCTGATGCAATTTGAAAAAAAAAACCCTTAACCTTGGCCTTAACTTTTGAACATTTACTATAACTAGCATTATTTACGGGTGTTTTTCATGTGACAAGATCTTCATCTTGGATTTCAACAATTTTGAATCTTGGTGTTTGATCTATTTTATAATAAAAACTTTAACCATAAAGTTTGGCCATTACTTTAGGTTCTCTGGCTTTCATATTTCACAAGTTTACAGTGTATTCACTGACTCAAGTCCCTTCTCTGAAAAACAACTTGTTTGATCTCTTGAACTTGTGTATGAGGAACTTTAATCTTTTCCATAGGAGTGTTTCATTAACTCATCTTGTTTTAGTCTGTAACAAACTTTCCAAACCGATTGACTATCACTGCTTTGTATGTTAAACTCTACTCGTCAGAGACATAGTCTGTAAGAATACGTCAAAACGCTACTCCTTTATCACCTGTATACGGAGTTTATGTCTCTCAGTTGATTCGTTACGAAAGGGCATGCTCACTATCTAAAACGAGGTAAACATTTGACAAACAAATTGATGAAACAAGAATATCAGCAGTCTCGTTTAGAGTCCTCATTTCGTAAGTTCTATGGTACATACAATGACTTTGTCATCAAATACTATTTATCATTGAATCAAATGCTGACTGAAGTTGTTCATACTTATTGTTAGTCCTTTATTTATACACTGAATTGACGACGGGTTTTTCAGTTATTTCCCAGTTATGATAAGGTGCACATAGCGGGTGTGACCGGTCGGCAGTGGATGCTCACTCCTCCATGGCACCTGATCCTACCTCTGATGTTTTAGAGGTCCCTTATTTGCTCTGCTCCTATTTTGTGTTGTTTTACGGACTTTTGAGCTTGAAAACTGTTCGTTATCTCCATATATTACCCGCTTACAGTTTGACTCAGATTCAATACGTTCACAAGTAGGATAAAGTAAGATACGTAGCTCTTTGATTCTGACAACTAAAATTCAAGCAATTGTTTGGTTTATAGTTTTAATAAAACGTAGTACACAAGAAGACTATGATAAAACATAAGTTATTTAGTGTGTCGGTTTTTTTTTTTTAAAATTTTGACAAACAATGATAAGGATAAATGTTTAGAAATGGCTATACAAATTCTAATTTGAAATTGATCATATATTCTTTCATTAAATTAATGCATACAAACTTACCAAAAAAGGTTTTGTTTTAATAATATTTCATTCATGAATCCTATTAAGTACTGATACACGTTAATGATAAATAGTTTTACATAAATATGGAGATAACAAATAGGAATGGAGCTCAAGTCTTTTGAAACAACAACAAATCGGAAGCAGATCAAATACCGACCCCTAAAACGTCAGAGGTGGATCAGGCACCATGGTTGAGTAAGCATCCCGATAGAACTGGCACACATGCGCCGTATACTCCTTGGCATTATAGTAAAAACGAAAAAAATCGATAATTGAGTGTGTAAAATAAGGCTAACAATTAATATGAAAACGCTTCAGTCAACATTCGACATAACGATACATTGTTTTTGTTAACACGTTAACTTGCTAACATTTTTCATATAGTTGTTAGGCAATTATTTACACTTTATATTGACGACGGATTTTCCCGTTATTTCCAATCATGACAAGTAGCACACGGCGGGATTGATTGGTCGGTGCTCACTCCTCCATGGCATCTGATCTCACCTCTGATATTTTGGAGGTCCGCGTTTGCTCTGGTTCTATTTTGTATTGTTTATTGACTATTGATCTTAAATACTATTCGCTATCTCCATATATTATATTACAATTCCATTGTATTGATCATATAATATAAGAAATGTTAACTTTAAACAGGACTTTTTATATCTTTCTTTCATCATGTTGGTGGCCAATAACTTGTTTCGATTAAGAAATGTTTCATACTTATATCATGCTCTTGCGTATCAAATCGACTTGAAGATATAAACGTCATACGCTGGGGAATAGGCAAAATCGCTAATTAAGTTAGGGAAGTCGACGACAGAAAAGTTAAACTATATAATTATTTTAACTAATTCTAAAATTTATATCAACAAATCACCATCTTTCATTTGATGAAAATATAGTAAAGGAAATTAACGATTCCTAAAAAAAAATGCAATATAAATAGATAGGAGATTGAAATACTTAGAATTTGATGCTTATAAGGTAATTCTTTTACCCTAATTTCTCATTCAAATACATGCACTAATAAGTAAACTTTTGTTGAGTTTTGTACTCAAAGAATTTGAAATTTTAATAAAAATAATCTAGACTTTTATCGCATTTCCCGCCCAGAGCACTGTATTCTGTACATATATGTAACTCATGTACCATATTGATTGAATTGAATTTTAAAACTTACTGAAGTAGACTACATGAAGTTTAAAATAAATTCAACAAATATCCTCATTTATTCGGCATAAAGAAATCACACGTATTGTGTCAATATAATTTGGATACAATTGTATCTGCTAGATCAGATTATCTGGTGCAGTTAAATAACAGTCAAAGACAATAGACACAAATTTAGAACAGACCTGTGCAATGTTATCGATGCCTGACCAGTGTTGCGCACATCGTACTTTAAACATGTTACAGTTAAAATTAAAATGGGATTACAGAATTCCACGACCAGTTTTTTTTTTATTGAGAATCTGTGGATATTTATGTGACTGTTGTTGATGAGGGAATAACAAAAGGTAGGCGAAAACGTCTGGAAATATTTGACCTATCTCTACTAAATCCTTAAGTATATGTTCTTATATAACTTCCTTCTTCTATTTTGACCATAATTTTTCTGACTTTATGCCATCCATTTTGCTTAATAGCATACAGATACATATTAAAAAATGTGAATTATTTAAAAGGCATGAGGTCTTTGAAATAACGCTTTCATTAACGATTGAACCCGGTCTAGAACTAGCTAGATCGTACGTACACTTTTAAAGGTAAGTCCATTTTCTTTTTGACAATCGGCAAAGAATACCCGTGTAACAGAGACATGATATGTAATGGATATATCGTTAATATATTGTAGACTTTTCACATTGAAATAGAGGTATAATTTATCGGTCATTGACCTGTAGAAAACATTTAAAGGATAGCATTTGGAATGCAGACTACAATTTAGCGCGAACCTGATAGTGAGGGGTGACTCTAAATATAGCCAGCGACTACCAGAAGTCCTTGCTTGGGACGATTTGGTGAAACCCTATCGGATTGAATTCAATCATTTATGTCTTTTCTTAGCAGGAAACTGTATCCACGCGGGGGTACAGGACATAAAGTCTTCATCTCCAAACAATGGTAATCAGTTGAATCATTACCAACTCGTTAAGGCATGTTGATTTAAATATATATATTGGATAATTCACCGAATTCGATTTGAATCAAACTTGATCCTCACCATGACTCGACTAGACCACTCAGTACAAGTTAATTATTTTTTTTTTACAACTTTTTAACACATGTCAGGGACTTGGTGTATTTAACACACACAAAAGAAGAATATTTAAAACTCTGTTAAAAATAGAACAAAGTTATTCTAAGGTATATTCTTTAAATTAGTGAAACTCGAACCTTGTTGTTAGATTGTTGAGGTTTTAAGGATTGACATTAAATAGTACAGATGGAGATATTGTTTGATTTATCTTAAAATTCAGTTTAATTGCAACATCTGAAAGAACAAAAAAGATGTTCCATTCATTTGTGAAACACTGATGGCAATGGTGACAGCTCAAGGCCAAGGTTAAGGTTATTCAAATTAAGGTAGAACTCCAAGGTCAAGGTTAATTAAATGTTGTTTTCTAAAGGTACTATCGCAAGGAATATAATTCTGAAAAACGAACTCTCTAGCTAGCTACAACCACTCAAGGAATACGATTAAGGTTTAACAATTTAAGGTTTGGAGGTAAAAATATTGATAACAAAAGGGTCTTGACACAATTAATTGATAAGTGAAATTTGAAAATTCTAGCTCCAACTAAAGATAAACATGTAGGCATGGTTAAATTTAAACAAATGTAGGTAAAACTCAAAGGTCAAGATCAAGAGGTTAAAAATGCCGGCATCCCAAAGGAAAGTCTTGTTATATATAAAATAAAACTGTGATATTAAATATATGTAAAAGACATATTAATTATAAGAGCCATAGCAACAAACTTTAAATAGTTGTGGCTTTGCTTAAAATTTGTTACAGTTTTGCAAAAGAAAGTCATACACCAAGGTCAAGGCGTGAAATAAATTGGTTTCAAAAGAAAGGTCTAGATATAAGGAAAACATGTGAAATATGAAAACCAAAGCTTCAACAATTCAAAAGGCATGGGTAAGGAGGTTACAGTTTTTGTGGTCAAACAGACTAGAGATTAAATAATAGATAGACAGACAGACCAAAGACAGTATGCCACGAATCTTGCATTTCGCGGGCTTAGAAATATTGAATCACTCTATTGTAGGGAAAATATCTATAATAATTATAGTGATAATATATGATAGTTGATTTCATTGTATTAATCACGTCTACTTTATTCAAAGAATTTCAGTCATTGAATAACCTTTAATTCCCCACACTTTTATTTCAACGACTTTTAATGTGTTAGAAATCGTAAAGTCAGAAAGATCAAGTCATTATAAATAAAATTAAATTGTTAAAATTAACAGAGAGTTTAACATTTAAAAGACATCTTAGGTAACACCCTTTTTTCCAGTAGGTACCATACCCCAAGGTATTTAATGAATGAAGGATATGGAGATAATGAACAGTAGTCAATATCAAAGTTCATAAAACAATACAAAATAGGAGCAGAGCAAACACGGACCTCTAAAACATCAGAGGTGGGATCAGGTGCCATGGAGGAGTGGGCATCCCATGCTGAAAGCGAAGTATTAAGCAGGTTTGGAAGAGATACATTTACATGTATATTAGAATGAAGTGAAAAAGAAAAAAAGAGACAAAAAATCTTGCTGTTTTGTTTTAATGATATGCTTTTTCTCCCAAATGCCCAAGGTAAGCAAATACATAATCCTTTCAAAAACACCCAATTTATCCCTTATTTTGTGTGTAATATATCTCTAATAATACATGAATATAAGATGGTTTTGGTTTAAACTTCTCACCAGGTACTCATTTAAACACTCTCAAAATGATTTGAAAATGAATTTTAAAAAGTTTATGTAATGTATTGAAATTGCGGAAGTGTCATGAACATGTTGATTCATTGCTAATACAGAAGTCGGTGTAAAGGTATCATGAGAAGCCTAAACCTAACATTGAAATTGATCTAGCTGTTCAATTTCAAATCTCCTGTCTACCATAATAGACGGCTAATAGAGTTGTCAATCAAGATGATAAAACCTTAAACCACTTTTTACCGATTCATATTTTATTTGCTTTCAAAAGACATAATCGTTTATTGCTTATTCAAAGGAGAGCGAAAACGCTGGTTTTCAATGCTATGAAGAGCATCGCTTTAAAGTTCAAGGGGCTGAAAAAAGCAATTTGTCTTTCTTGCTGCGTGTTTTACACTAATAATAAGGTGTCGGCAAATATTTCATTTTGAATAGAATTTAAACATAATCGATTGAGCTGTTGAAGGTAGGTAAAATAAATTATGTACATTCATATGTTAAAAAATAATTTAAAAGGGTCTTGATTTAAAGTTGAATGATTCTCCCTCTTATGAATTCGTACATCAAACTTGTTGCAGAACAGCTTTCTATCAGGCATTGGTTTATACATTTGAAGTTTCGATATAATTGGACCCACTGCATGTTACATCTTAATGTATAGGAGCGGTAGTCTAACCTTGATAGTAGACTCAAGTAAAACACTTTAAAATCAGAAGAGTTTTCTTTCTGTGACATTTCCTCGTCAAATGGTCACATGATTTGACAAATAAGTGTTCAATATAAAACATCTGTAAGGCTGTTTCGATCTATTTATAGACCTTCGGGGGAGCATTCCTTGTGTGACATCTCCTCGTCCCTAGGCTCTGCCCTATTACTTAGATACTCCCTGCATCCATCTCCTATCCCTGCCAAGTGTCTGTCAATGTCAGACAGCGTCCCGTGGTCTAAGGCAATGTTTGATTATGTATTATGACAACAGCTTCTGCTAGGTGACATATGTAGCGATTCTCTGCTTTGTCCATGGACTACATATATGTTACAGCATAAAAGGTCACATCGCAAGTGATAAATCCTTTTTCTGCATCGTTAAAATCTATCCACCTAATTTTATCAAGGTCCCAAACTACACATGTAGAACTCAACCCTGTTTTTTTTATTCATCAATACATAAACAGGTTATTTGTAAGAAATTGGGATTCCTTTAGATAAAAAATGCATTTACAACTTATCATGGAACAATTATTATCCTTTTAGCTGAAGAAATCATTATTTCCTTTGGTATTTCCAGAATTAACATAAATTTAACCTTAAAAATCTATAATATGGCAATAAATTTCAAGTGAAATCAAGCTTGTCTTTAAAGAGAGAATAAATTCTGTTCTTGATGACACATTGAATTAAAAGTTATCCAATTTGTCATTTTCCCGATCCCTGCTTCTTCCGCTATTTCTGCAGGATCTCCCCTAGTCGTCTTGGAGAGAGCGGTCCTCTGATTAATTTATTCTTAAATTTTACGATTTATCTCGTCGTAATCAGTTGAAGCAAGAACACGAAGTGCTCAGAAAACATTAACACAATAACAAGCCACGGACCAAAGTTTGCTTTGGAGTATTGAGTTTATTCACGTTTCAGCTCATCTTGTGCAGTTAAGAGTGTTTTGTATCATGATTCAATGAGCATAATTTGAGTCAATATTTATAATGGCTAGAATCCAATACCTTCATTACATAATTTTCTACAGAAAGTGAACAATTTCTCAATTATTGTCTGTTGGTAGAGTTTCCTTCTGAGGGAACTGTTGCACCCTGACGCCTCTGCAGCTCTTCAGCGCCATTTGATCGCCCTGAGGGGTCTTGTAAGGATAAACGATATTAGATGTATTTTTGATGTACCTGTCATGTATTGTTAAGAGATAACGAAAACTGATTTCCTGTCATTTCACTGCTAAAAAGTCTGAGGGTCATTTATTGATTATCAAGTCATTGCCTTTTACAGTTCATTACGTGTTAAACATGATTATTATTTCTGACTTTTATCCTCAATTTCTGCTTAATTCTACTCTTTTTGTCCAAGTTACATTTAACAATTCTATAGTGAAAAATAAAATCTAAATGATTTTTCCTTTTATCATTGGTTTTTTTACTTTATCATTTTTCTAAGTGTTGTACATGTATTTTGCCCTTTCTTTCATGAAATATTGCATATTTAACAAAAAAAGAGGGTACACTTGCGACAAAAGTATTTACGAGGCATACTTTTTTTTAGTCACATGCATTCCCAATTTGAAACACGGTATCTTCCCTCTTTTATCGAATGTATTTTTATTATTCATAGCATGTAACATGGAGATAATGAACAATAGAAAGGACTAAAGTCCATTTTGACAAAGTGAATGAAAAGCAGAGTAAACACGGACCTCCAAAACAGAGGATAAGGTGCCATGGAAAAGGAAGCACCCCTTGCCAACCCGTCATTGAAATGATCAGTTAAATGAAAAAATCCGCAGAAATTTATTAATAGCCAAATGATTAGTATGAAAAAACGCCAGTCAGCATTGTACATAGTATAGTGCCGCGTATAGTGTCTTTCCTGATATAATTTATTTTATCAAATAAAATATACAACATGTCTTAAAGACAATCATGTTGCATTGAATACTGTTGGTTATCTCCATATCCTTCATTAGGAAAGACAAACACCCCACGTGTTGTATTCTCCTTTCGTCATTGCCTTATGTATTCCTTTTTGTCACATGCAGTCCCTCAAATTGTCAAATGTGCATTTGTCACATGTAAAATGCATGTAGATGCACATACATTTACACATTATTAATTATACATATTTTGTCTTATTTTATAAAGCAGGGCCATACCGGTATATAATGTATAAACTAATGGCTTTGGGTCGTTATATCAAGTATGGTTCCCTGCAGATTATATCTAATTCAGTAAGATATCATTGTTCTTATTCTTATATACAGTTTTGAGATTAATATTACTTGTGCTGACATTTTCTAAAATTATACCTCACAATTTCTAAATATAAAGGTAGTATGCATGTAGTATGCGACAAACGAAATAAAAATTTACCTTATTCAGAGGATACAAAGATTGTGTATTGGAAAGTTCTCTCTATTTTAAATATACTGAAAATATACGTAAGTGTCCTATACTTAGCTGAAATAAACGGTGAGTACGATCGATGACTCCAAATAGGGCTTCAAGATTGTCAAACCCTCCAGCCATCACATTTATGATGACACTTTATTAAACAACAAATGTGATAAAAGAAAACGCACTGAGGCTTCAAATTGGGTAAAGGAGATAATTCCACATGTCGATTTAGATTATACACAAGGCAAGATTAAACACGTCAAGTACATGTAGTAAAATCCTAATCTAAAAACATATATAGCAATAATTGTCTTTGCATCAAATGGACATTTAATATGTACCAATAAAGCGGTTATCTACTTAATTGCTTTTGGCAGTTTTCTTGTTTTTGATTTCTAATTCCTATTATCATTGCATACTAAAGTCAATATCCTAAAGCCGAAGTCTTCCGGAAATTCGAAATCGATCTCTGACCAAATACCTTCACTGGCAGCAAAGGAAATAGTCTTCTTCATCATGTGATGCTACTTCCATGCGATTTATAAAATGACGGATCTTATTGCCGCTATGAAGCAATGTCTACTACTTCCTCTCCCTATTCAGTAATTGCTATAAAACTTAATTATATACCCCGTTATTTTTTATGAAATCACAAAAAAGCAAATGAATGCTGTTCCTATACATTGTGTGGATAGTTGATTCACAACAGAGTGTAAGTTTCATTCAATGTCCTTTGCCCCGATGATCAATTTCTTTTCGCTATCGATTCTAGGCAAACACTATAGCATCACCGGTTTTGAATATTAACGAAATCACAGCTCTCTGAACAAGTGGGGCTTGGTTTGATTTTAGATGTATCCTGTTCATTTTTGCCCCTGGCCCATAATTTCCATGACACTTTCCTTTTATTTTTGGCAAATCAAAGATTTACTCGGTCTGTGATTCTGAAACTGCGTTTAGTGTAAACGTGAGAATGTTTAATAGAGATTTTTTATTTTACAGTTGGATTTGAATGAATAGGGATTTAAAAAATCAGCATTAGGTGAGTAAATTTTTAATAAAATAAACACGAATTTCTTTTCTTCTTAAACATAATGAAGAAAAACCCATTTGATTTTTGTTCAGAGAGCAAATACAAATATTAATTTTTCGTTTCGTTTGTTTTTGTTTGCTGCTGTTATTTGTGGGGTTTTTTTCTCATCTTTTTGTCTAGCATTCTTGTTTTCTCCTGCATATAATGCTTTTGACAGGTTTAAGAATTTCTACGTTTTAAGAATTGAATTGATAATTCATGAAATTTTTGCAGCTTTTCGATAAATTATTATTTGCTTCCTTGTAATTTATTTCGTTTCATTATTCGACAACTTTAAATTCTGATTATTTTTTTATAATTTAATTTTTCGACAATTTTATGTTTCGATCGGAAAATAGATAAAGGCACTTATCGTAGAGTGAAAAAGGCCTTGAAAAGAAAATAATTGTTAATTAAACATAAATTTTGTACAATTTGTTAATCAAAAAAAACAAATTTATCTCGATTGATGGAAAACAAATGACAGCATTATCGGGAAATAATTTGGTTTCAAGCCGATTGACAAATTTATGGCCCACATGAACAATATTTTATTCTAAGAATCGTTTTTCCTGATATAAAGTAGCAACAAAAGATGATGGCATAAATATTTTAACCTGTATGTTATACATTTATTTTACAAAGTAGTAAAAAAATATATACTTATTGATTTTTAATTATATTTCTTGCTAAGCCCATCTACTTATCAAGTGTTAGCTTTGCTGAAAGTCATATAAATGGTTTCTCGTGGCTATAAATACATGCTTAAAACAGGTATGTTTCTCTCAAGAACTTTTTGTGCCCATGTGCAGTATTTCGAATATCAACCGCACCCGTTGTCAGGTACAGGCAATTCTAAATTTGAGAGGTTTCAAATGAAAATGAATCAATTGAAACATTTCAAAATGTGTTTTAAACGTACAGTTGACTGACTGAAACATTTTAAAAAGGGAAATGTATTGATGAGTAAAATCTTGCAGATTTAACGATCATTTTTGTGTTATTTTTTAGGATTGTTTAAAAACTATACTTTTTTGGAATTTGAATTGGATATAGATATTATATATTACCCTCTACCTACCTATGAATATTCAGTTTGTTATTTCAATGAAGAAGGGTATCTCCTTGAATGTCCAAGAATGTGAGCCTCTAAGCTGTGCAAAATTGTTCTTGATTAGGTATATATTTGCAAATACGTGTAAGTCAGTTTTTCCGAGAACCTAGGGCATTTTAAGAAGTTGAGTCAGTTGATCGGAAGAAGTGAAGTATTCATTTATTTCAAAAGGAATAACATTTCACGATTCTGAAACATGTTTGTATCAATAATCAATTTCTCTAAAAGTCTCTACCTCTGTCACCTCTCTTTTATGATGAAAATCTCTCTTTCTTTTTTTTTCTCTCTTTCTCATGCTTTACATTGTACTCTGCCTTTTATGTCTTGCTTTCTTCCTCTCTCTCCTCCTTGGCGACATCAAATATGCACCTTAAAGGTTTCCGACCAATGAAACCTATGCCACTAAAGATATCAAAGAGAAAAGAAAACATTTTAAGGTGATTATCATGCGCTTGCCTGATGAGCTGACATGTCTTTTATCTTCTGAGAAAGTCTCTGGACAAGTGAGGTAGGCACGTCATAACACGGGTAGTCAGCTAATGTAAGAACGTAAATTAACGATAAGTTTGATGAAAGAAACGTCATCAGATGAGCACTGCCAGATGATTTCATCACAATCAGATGACAACATCAAATAAGGATACCCAGATCCAAACTACATGAAAGAGATACATCTCTTACTTAGTAAAATCATTTTTTTATCAGACTGAAGAACCCCTACTGACGTGAAAATTACGTGCAGAACAAATGGCTTTGATTTTTTTCACTAGCTATGAAAAAAATCATCTTCGCTGTAACTTTCTTGTTATGTATAGAATAGAGAAGGCGTGTACTGCTGTAATATACGGAAGAGAGCATAAGTCTTGTTAAAATAAACCTAACAAATTTTACAAATTACACTGCTGTAAATTTCCTGTTATGGATAATTGTGACCAGGATCCCCTGAAATTCTAGAGGGGGATCAAGTGCTTAGGACAAATAAACATCCCATGCTGACCTGTCGCACACATTAACGCAATACCATGATAAATTAAAGTCCGGTCCTTTTGACGTCATTGCCAGTTGTCTTTGCAATAAAAATGTAAATCGTAAATTCATTTACCTTGTCATTGGTCATTTATAAAAAATTATTTTACGAAAAACAGTATGATTGTACACACATGTACTTTGAGGTTGATATTAAAAAAATGCTTGAGATCCTGATAAACGAAATATTTTGTTTTGTTTTTTGAGACCAGGTTTTCCGACCATCTTTTGGAATTCCCATGGGTACCCATGGCGCCCAGTAAATAGCAGACTTATTTTTTAATTCATTTGAAGCAGAATTTGTTCAAAACTCATACGTAAAAAGACGAAAACACTTGCTGTTACCTTCAACTCGACATTTAGATAAATCGACGACGTATTGTCAACTAACAATGGTTATTTCTATTTCTATTTCCGGTGAGCTTGAAAGAAAAGATACAACAGAGTCTGACTCATCTGTTTCATATTTGGATATTTTAGAAAAAATACGTTAATGGTAAGCTTACGACAATGATGTATGATAAACGCGATAATTTTACAATTGTCAACTTCCCTTACTTATGCAGCAATACATGTATACCCTTATCACCTTAATACGAGGTTTACATCTCTCATATTTATTAAACACACTATTTAAGATCTTAAAGTAAAACAAACTTATAATTATAACGATGTGCATTTAGTATAATCATAAATATCTGTATATGATACTATATGTTAGGTTGACGTTGAACGTGGTGAACGTACAACTTGAATTTACCTGCTCTTTGCATGCATAATTTCAATATTCCTTTTAAATCTTGCCTCATCGAAGCGGAACAGAAAAAAATCCTAGGCTTTGAAGATCAATAGTATGTTACTTAAAAGACACAAATTGGCTTTTAAAATGATAGTTTGCTCTTGTCAAGTACATTGTAAATTTATGTAACATTTTTGATAGTCAAATATCGTTTTAAATGATAATTTAATTCAATATCATTCAGTTAAATTAAAAAATTTCCTTCCTGTTTGAAAGACGAAAGTTGTCAAACAAGAAAGAAATGCATGAAGAGATGAACTTAATTTAAATTCCTATATTTTGAAGTTATCAATACAAATCGACGAAAATCGGATGAAATCATTTCATTAATTTTAATCACTTCACCAAAAATATGAAGTTCTAGTAAGGAAAATTTAATTCAATTCTAATATTACCCTCGGGAATAGGATGAGAGCAAGGCTTCAAATTTTCAGTAACTGTCTGTGTAAATTATATGCATGCTGACCTGTAGACCGATTAATTAATGGGTCCTAATAAGCCTGGCAATCATTTTACGATGTTTTTACCTATATTCTATGATTGTGTGATCCACATGCTTTGTATTTCCTTCTTTCTTGTACATTATGGGCCTTAGTGAGTATAAGATACCTTTACTTTCTAAAAAGGAATGCTTTTATCTCAGTTGTCCTTAAGTCAGTTTTTTAAAACTATAAATAAAAATCTTTAATATTGCATAGTATATGAATGTGCTTAACAGAATAGTTTTGTTCTCAGTCACGAGGAAGTTATATGAAATGGTAAATATACATGTAACTTCTGTGAAAATAAGTATTTTTAACTTTTTCGGCAATTAAACAAATACAGCACTTCCTTTTGAATCTAAAAATAAACTCAGTTTCCGCAATGATAAGTGGTAATTAGTTATATTTCCTTTTGTATATAGACATGGTTGCACTTTAATATCATATCTAAGTGTAAACAATAACTTTGCATTCTTGAAATACCATACAAAATGTGTCTCGGTGAGCCAGTTATATAAAATGTGTTATGTACGTCGTGCAAGAGTTGGAATCGCAATCTATATTGAATTTGAGACTGTATTACGGCACTAAACAACACAGAATATTTTGCCCACTTTGGAGGTAAATATATTCATAGTTGTCTATAAAAATGCTTGTCTTTGAAAGTTACATATCTTGCAATCTACAAATCCAAAGATATTTAATTACATAAATGTTATGTTTTGTAAAGTAAATTTCAGGAAGATAAGAAAAAAAAGATAGTAAGTGAAATATATATGTGACTACCATAACGTGTTTTAGTCTTAAATGTATAGTTACAGTCTCATTAAGGATATTTATGCATATATATACAGTATATATAGGACATATTTTTCCTTTAATTTTACTTCTTTCTTAAAAATATACTTGTTTCTGTCTTTGAGATAGATTATAAATGAAACGTTTGATCTTTGGATCCTTAAATCCTCATTAAGAGTTTCCTTCATTTCATCTGAAGAAAAATTGCTTCCCACTCCGAACCGACTGCCTAAAAGTTATTTCATCTCCAGGTCGGGAGATGCCAAAAATTATTTTAAAGATGGCTCAAGATAAGATAACGAACATTTATTAAGTCCATGCAAAAGTCGATCTGAACAATAAAACGAGGGACAGAGCAAACACATACATCCAAAACACCACAGATTGGTTCAGGTGCCATGAAGAAGCATGGTGTCCCTGTCGACCCGTCTCGCCTGCCGTTTGGGTATACGCAAATATCCACGTACAATTCAGTGTCAAAATGATGGCCAGAAAAATCAAATGAAATCATTAGTAAACATAAGACTAAATATATATCTAACTTGCTTACAAGGCCAGTGTATCAATATTAGAATATTCGAAATGTTGACTTAAAACGAGACTGTTAATATATTTGCAGCATCAACTTATTGGTCGATAGCCTGTTTTAGATATGGTTCTTACGTAGAACGTAGAATAAGCTTTTTGCATACCGAATCGACAGGGAAACATAAACTCTATATAAAGATGATTGGTATATTTACTTGAAAAGGGATACTGACGATAAAAAGTTAAAAAGATATGAAACGGACTCACGGTATCTTTTATTTCAAGTTCAAAGGAATAAACGAAATGAACGCTGGAGAATGAAAAAAAAAGAATATTGATATTTCACAGCACGTGATCGATATTTCTCAATGTCGAATGGAAGGGTTCAGTAAGATACTTCTTTTTATTCAAATAAGTTTTGCTCCAAATGAATACCAAAAAAACCACTAAATATCATGATACACAAATGTATGTGTATTAGTTATAAAGGAAGAATATATTCTTAAAGCTTTATGCTTTAGACAATTACGTAAATTTACAAGAGTATTAACACAGCAGCAAATTAAAAGTCTACCGGAATATACAAAGGGATTAAAGTCTCAAAGATCCACTAATAGAAGATCTTGAAAAAATAAGTTGGACCTCTTGAAAGAATAATCATCTCCTTATATGTCAAAAATGGCCGCTGCCTACAAATCGTTTTTCTTATTTTTTTCATTTGTTCGAGTCAGTGACTTTGTAGTATACATGTAGTGCACTTTTAGTCCACTTATCATTTCAAATAAACGACTACTCCCCCATACGTGTTGCTACAGTGGCCTAAAATAGCTTTACATTGAAAAAGTACATTTACTGGCTTGTCTAATTCGTATGCCTTCTCGAATTCGGTCGATGATGGTTGATAAATAAATTTTAAAAGCTAGTTCTTTCAAGAAAATTTAAAAGATTAAGATGAAACATTCATGTTGGACTATTAAATTCTTTATCCAATTCGCTTGTTTTTTTCTCTCTGTTTCTAAGTCTCCGTTTTCTAGTGAGGAATATCTGATGCCTTGTCAATAATCTTGAGAGGAATGTGGTTTTTTGATCTATGCTAAGCTACCGAACCCGGCAACGAGGGACTGCCTCCGTCCCCTGCCTGTCCCTCGTGACGTGACAATGACATGTTTCCGACCTTTCTTATTTAACGTGGTGTCATTGGGGATAACTTCGACCATCTTTTTAACGTCTTTTTTGTTGTCGTCTGCTGTTCAAAACACCCATGGAATATTGAATTTGTTGACAATATCATACTTGCCTCGGATGTTTAAGTCAGTTTCCCGAGGCATGTTAAATTAACTGCAGAGAAAAAAACAAATATGATTTAAGTCCTTTTCTCAGATAACAGCGTTTTTAGCAAATGAAGTGTAACAATACATTTTCTTTGAAAGAATGATATTCTAATGATATTTTCTTACTGTAAAATAATTAATACTGGGTTCAAAAATGGTTTTCGATGATTTTCTTATGTATTCAAAACCTTTCAAACACGTTCTGATTAAACTTATTATAATAATTCAAAAAAAAGAAAGAATATCTATAGATTTATTTATGAATACAGATGTTGCCATTAAATTGTCTCTACAAAGCACCCACCCCCCTCAATTTTGTATTTTAAAGAGGTATATTTATAACATCAACAACACATTTCCTGACACATGATAAAAAGAAAGGATTAAGGATTATAGATCGGGTCTTGTATCTTTGTGTTGTTTTACCCAGACATCAATAAGACGTAGGACTAACTTTGTCATTAATCATTTTTATGAATATTATATAACCCATGTGATTGTCTGTTTTAAGTTAAAAACTAGGATAATGAATATGGGATACGGGAAGTCCGCCATCTTAAATCACGTGAGAATGACCGAATTTCCTCGTTTTGAAACATTGGTGGTACAAGGTCTTGTTTGTACATAAATGCAAGATTCATCACATTACTATGTAGATTGTACGTAATCCCTTAAAGTTAGACTGGAGACAAAAACCCTATAAAGTTATGCATTTTTGTAATTTGGTCTAGATTTTCTTATCCATATATATGATGTTTTTATCCAAGATAAGAGCCCATATTTCATGGAACGCTATAATTGGATGTGAGAAAAACCCGCCGTGTTTTTTCCTTTGGATAAAATAAATGAATATGTAAATTGCAATTGAAGTCTTTAAGAAATTTCATAAAGGCATGTAATGTATATCTTAACCAAGATAGATGCCCTTGGATGTAACAAGCAAACTAGCTGTCTTTGTTCATTTAAAAGCAGCGGTACTTTCGTAAATGGACATATCATTTATATTTCTTTATCTGGCTTAAGTAAAAATGTATTTTATGTTATCCAAAAAACCGTTTTTATGTGTAATGAATTTTTAGTTAATATGCATTGGAATCGATTTTTAAAAAAATAAGTAACAAGAAGTTAAAATGTATTCGTACATGTGCCTGATGATACAGGAAAACACGCAAAGTTTTCATAAAGAAGACATAATACACTTTACTATAGTGAAGAGAATTTTGAGAAATATAATTTAATAAACAGAATGTAATATTCCAGAATTATAAAAGCTTCAGTTTTACTGAGAAGTTTATCCGAAGCGTGTATCTTGGCTCTTGTCAGCCCGGGGTTAAGAACGGATAATAGACATTGATTCTTTTCCCAATAATTTGATAAAAACATACATCATTGTGGATTAAATCTGTGTTAGCTGATGAAAGATTTTCATTATCCATTATAAGCATGAGATTCTTATCAAAATACTTATTATCACCATTAGAACATTAGAAATCTAACTAATAATAAAAACTTTAATTGTTAGTACTTATATATGTACAGTAACCGTTGTTCGGAGAAAATCACGGACATTAATTTACCATCATATAACACAGGTCACATTAGTTTATTTTAAAATCTTTCTTGCTTATTTAAAAGACATTTCTTTATAAATAGATATCAAATGTATTAAATCAAATTCTCTTATTTGAAACACACACATGCTGAAAATAAATACAGAAGAAAAATTCGTCGATGCAATGAGTCTGTTAAAATGTATAAAGGTCCTATATCGGATTCCTGATTTTGCTGGTACCCGTATTTGAATGGTACAGCAAAAGTCCATTACTGGCGGGACAGACCAGAACTCTCCGTAGATCTCTTTGAGCCATCAAGGTCCTCGTCTCTCGCCTAATCTGTAAGTCTCTGCTGATTGGCATCTGAATAGCACGAATCGATTCTATTTCCTTCCCCTGATATTGCTTCGAGAAAATGTTTATTACTTGCTGAAATCAACGACACCGACCCTCTGGTTTCGTCATCTTCTTTTCTTTAGCGGGAAAAGTTCATAATTTTATTATACCGCTCCTCTCCATATCAATTTCTATTAGGTATGTCCTTAGCTCGTTACGAAAACTACCTCAATATCTGTTAAGGAAATAGACATTGATCAGCGATAGGGAAACAAAAAAGGTTAACACCTAAAACAACACGGAAAACAGCAGTAAATACCAACCTTGTACAAAATAATTAGTGTCAACGAATTAAATTGAGCATAGAAATTGAACAAGCAATCCACTAATTTTTGTCAAATATATCAATGATATGTCTGAAATTTGTGAGACACATAAAACAGACACAATCATTCCATGTTATGCTGTGAAAGCTATGAATTGGTTTTTGGAAAGTAATTCTTATTGAAACAAATTTAAAAGAATTCGGACCACAAGGTTTGGTGGCTCGTTTGTTTTGATTGTTGTTGAACGTCCATCTCAATAATGTTTCACCCATATTGAGACGCCAATACTTTCCGGTGGAGAGCTGAAAATTTTGTCCTATACTCGACACTTAGGGCCATTGAGCAGGGAGGGATCTTTTTCGTGCAAGCACCTACTGCGACATGGGACCTCGATTTTTACGGTCTCATCTGAAGGACCTGTCTCCACGCCCACAGTGGGATTCGAACCTTCGACGTAAGGATCAACTTCCTTACTCCACGACTCAAGAGCAGACACTCCAACCACTTCGAATTGGTTGCTCGTAAGCAGGTGTTTAAGGTCACGCCATCTGCTTTTGAAAAAGAAATAGCAATAAATTGAACAGCAATAGTTTAACTAGGTTTCAATTAATTTTTTTTCCAATAAATTATATTTTCCAAATCATTTGGTTTCTTAAACCAGAAAATTGATTTCCTAAATCATGATTAATCGATTTTTATCAACAAAATGTTAGTAAAGGAGAATGGAGAACTTATTTTTCATTATTACTGATAATTTAAATGACATTGTATATCATATTTAATCTGGCACCATTTGGTTAACGTATAAATACAAAAATAAAATGGGATTTTCTGACATCTTTGAACACATTTAAACTAAAGATATTACCAAAAGAGCATGTGCAAATAATTGTGGCACGGGATAAGATTTAATACAACTCTCTAATATAAAAACCGATATAAGATGCCATGTGATTTATCCTATCCAGATTGTTTGGCTTCTATGTATGTTATTCCTGACACATCTTTCAGTTCAGCAGCATCATTCGAAAACAATTTATCAGTGAGAAACTTTCCAGTGGAAGCGTTTGAATAAAAGCTATTCATTTCAGTGCTCAATAGATGCCGTACAATATTTGTTTCCCGACCGTATTCAATCCGCTACAATATATACACAAGAGCTGGAACGGAGAAGCCTGTGTGGCGTGCGGCGCATATTCCACGAGTCAATCTCCAGTAGACATGCTTTTTGGCTGCTGGCAAGAATTAAGACCACAAAAAGCCCATATTAATACACAAATAATTGTCAATTCAGATACTGATCCGAGTAATTCAATTAAGAACTAGCTGCCCCCATTATCGGATACCCTCGGGGTACATCAGAATTAGAATCATTGACCTTGCGAGATGTAGATACATGGAAATTAGGTGATGTATCAATATTTTGTTTTTTAGGGGAGATCACTATGAAAAAAAAACTATTTCTTTACATTACAATTGGCATACATTTGAAAGGTAATTTAAAAGAAGAGTAATTTTGACTGGTTAAGCTTCCTATAAAATTTAGAGGCTTTGTTTGAACCAGAAAAAAAGTTCCCTGATTATTTTCCGGTATAAATTAGCAATATAAGACCAACATATAGTTTTGGAAATATAGAATAAAGATAGTTATTACTTTCAAATCGTATGATGCAGTATTAAAGATAATATCGATTTTGTTATTAAACAGGATTTACTAGTATATGGACATTTTCTATGCCTATTTTTTGGAATCTTGACATTTTACAGTTTATGTCATTTATTAGTATTCTGCCCGTGGCTTAATTTAACCCGGCCCATACAAGTACATGTAACATAATTAAAACAGCCAATTTATCATTTTTGAAAGAAATACATTTTTCATTGATTTCAGTTTGAGTTAAAAAAAGAAAAGAAATTGTAAAATATGACACATGGACCTTAAACCAATATTTTATTTCAAAATAAAAACGTTGGGAGACATTTTGTTTCTGATCCTCACCTTTTAACGTAACGAAAAATATCGAGATAATGATCAAGATAAAAGGTCCATAAAACAATAAGTAATAATAGCAGAGCAAACACGGACCCCCAAAACATCAGAGGTGGGATCAGGTGCTATGACGGAGTGAGCATCCCCTGTCGACCTGTCAAACCCGTCGTGTGCTCCTTGTCATGATCATGAAATAACAGAAAAATCCCTCAATTCAGTGTATAAATTATGGACAAACTATTTGTAAGTAAAACGTCAGCCAGTATTTGAATCAATGATAAATTGTTTTTATTGACAAGGTCAGTGTATCGACAAGGACTTACGAAATGATGACTTAAAACGAGGCTGCTGATATTCTTGTTTCATCAGCTTGTGTGTCCAAAAGAACTTGTTTTAGAAATTGTTCATATACCTAAGGCATGCTATTGCGTATCGAATTAACTGAGATATATAAACTCCGTATGCAGGTGATGAAGGTATATTCCTGCAATTAAGGGAAGTTGACGATAGAGAATTTAAAGTCATCCCGTTTATCATAGAGCTTGGTTGTTAGATTACCATTTGCGTCTTTTTTAAGTAAAATATCCAAATATGAAACAGATGTGTCAGACTCTGTGGTATATTTTATTTCAAGCTCACTAGGATATATCGTACATGTATCGGCATAGGAATAAAAATTACCATTGTTAATTGACAATACGTCATCAATATATCTAAATGTCGAGTTGAAGGCCACAGCAAGTGTCCTCTTCTTTTCACGGATAAGATTTTGCACAAATTCTGCTTCATATTATTACGAAAATAGAGCTGCTGATAACGGTGGAAATTCCAATAGATAAAAAATAAATATTAAATAAACTCAAACCCACATACTAGTAATGTCAAACAGAAACTCAAGCATCTTTTGAAGTCAATTTGAGACTACTTGTGTGTACAATCAGATTTTTTTTATACAAAATAATTTTGCAAATGACCATATAGTAAGTAAATGTACTAGATCCATTTATATAAAAAAAGCAGCTATTATATGAATGATATCAAAAAGCCTGGTCTTTAATTTAATGTGGGAAATGGTTGTGTATAAAGTTGAAAAGTCGTAAGTTTTAAAGCTGTTGATTAAAATGAAATGTTTTGATTTCAAATTGTCTTAACGTTTCTTGGAATTTTTACGTAGCCACGTCTGATTTACACCACTTTTTGAATTTATTGCATACGTATGTTACCTCTCACCCGAAATAGGGAAGAGGACAAATGTATTTTTTCAAAGAGGAGAGTCAAAGACCCCTTCGTAAATAATTAAGACAAGGATTTATGAAAATTATTGTTCTCCGATTATCAGCTGTGTTTCACTCACCCCCAGGATTGTTCTCGTCAATTGCTTTTCTCGCCACCTTTCATAAATCAGTCCATATTTTTTTTATGGGAGAATCAAGTCCGGGAACAAGTTCTCCTTAGTAACCGGTTTTTCACGAAAATGTTTTTTAAATATATTTTTTGAGAGAGACGAGGCGTGGGACATATATTTATTTCCCAAATCAGTACAGTAAAGGAAATGACAAGTGGGCTGACATAAAAATGTACAACACCTGATTTCTCGTAATATCATTAGTAGAGATTTCCTCCGATGGATGACCACTGGCGATTTGTAATTTGATTGAGAAACGAATTGTATATAACGGGAAACTGGAATTTGATGTGATATTGTGGCATTCACCCATGTGTAATCTCCTATCATAATTTACATTCCCTTGTATCGTTAGCTGCGGTGGAGATAAATCTTTCGTCACATTTGTATTGAGTGATATTGCTAGACTTACACGTCGCTGTGCTGCATATTAGAAGAAAATGGCACATTAGGAAGTAGACGAGGATTAGTTTTTGCGATCGATTTACAATAGGAATTTAAAGTAACGGAGCTGTATTACGTGAAGACATGTTTTCAGTATAGAAAAATCTCATTAAGAATTTATAAAGTTGATAATTTTGTTAGACTATTTAAGAATTTAATAATAATAAATTGATAATATTGTAAGACTATTTTAAGCATTAATCTCATTATAAATTTACAAAATTGATCATTTTTCCAGACTATTTTAAGCATTAATTACTGTAGGCACAGAGATAGTGACTCCCCGATATCGGATGAGTGTTTCGATCGAATCTTCATAAACAATGTAATTCAAGTTTAAAGCTTTACGAGTACC
This sequence comes from Saccostrea glomerata, assembly GCA_003671525.1. Taxonomy (NCBI): domain Eukaryota; kingdom Metazoa; phylum Mollusca; class Bivalvia; order Ostreida; family Ostreidae; genus Saccostrea; species Saccostrea glomerata. Next base: position 2,219,819 of record PRKT01000028.1, read on the forward strand.
TTGATGGAATCTTTAACTTCGGAAAAGCAGATTTGATATTTGTCTCTACGAAGGATTTTTTTCCGGGAGAACAATTCTGATGTCAAAGAATGACCAACTCATTTCTATCCCTAATTTCTTTTCTACACATTTTTTACCCAAACTTTTCTCCTTGCCTGTAAAGTTAACTTTGATGTTTCTTTATTCACTGTAATATAAGCATTGTAACTGTTTTCACCATTTTGTTTGCGCCTTTCCTCATTCTAAAGACTCTTCTAATGGACCTTCGTTGCGCAGTTGTTAGACGGTAGGACTAGAGTTTGCCGAGCTCATACTTACAGTACGGATTCAAATCCTTGCCGATAGCAAAGAGCCGACCTTTGCATTGTCCTTTTGTTAATGTTGAACTTAATTCCAGGCAGTTATTTACAATGAAACATATAGAGATAACGAACAATATTCAATATCAAAGTCCATAAAAAAATACAAAATAGGAGCAGAGCAAACAGGGACTTCCAAAACATCAGAGGTGGGATCAGGTGCCATGGAGGAGAAAGCATCCCCTGCCGACTCGTTTTTCCTATTATGAGAAGAAACGCACGGTCGTTGTGACGGATTGGCAGGGGATACTCACTCCTCCATGCCACCCGATCACACCTCTGGTGTTTTTAGAGGTCTGTGTTCGCTCGTTTCCCGATTTGTATTGTTTAATTGAACTTTGAACTTGAGTACTGTTTGTTATCTCCATATATCATTTAAAATAGTAAATATAGAAAATATTTTTAAAGAAATTGTAGTAACTAAAAGTTTCAGACATTATTCAGAATGTATAATATCTACTGAAAGACAATGTATGTATTTTATCCTACAGAAGCAGACATTTAATCAATACAATTAATTACAATAGAATATTTGTAGATCACGACTTTGCCCCATAAATGACTAGATATTTCACACTAAAACAATTGATTACAGTTAATTACTTGTCATCAAATAATACGTGTATAACAAAATCAGTTCCTTATACTAGGAAATATTATTTCGTCTAGACAGGGTAAAGTGCCCGTTATTCGTGCCAAATAGTATTGTATATCTTCCCTAAATCTGAGTAATCTCGAATTTGTCATAAACCAGAGTATCAGGATGTCCAGAAATAATTCTTAATAACGGATTCACAGCAAATTACAGTTTGTTTTAAAGAAGCGTGTATGGATATGATGATTCTAGACGGGGAAAATGTCTTCCCAAGCAGAACAATGCTAATAAAGAATAAGGTTTTGTTTGGTAGAAAAGGAGCTGTAAATAAATTAATTATTAATGGGGAATTTGTTTTGCTGTATAGCTTATCAGTTTTCTTATACCGGATATTAGCAAATACCAAAAAGTGTTTAACCTTATTAATGGATGTGTATAACGTTGTATCATGGAGATTTTATGTAAAACATATCTATTAATAATTGATTCACACAAATCAAATGTGAATTAAAAATGAAGACAGGTGATTAAAAACAATTGTTTGTCGGACAAATATATTTTAGAGACAATTACAATACGGACAGAAAAAGTAATTTATTAAACGCCATCTTTGAGTTCAAACTCCTAACTTGATATCAGACATTTGTGTTCCACCATGTAGTAGCTATTTCCTATGCAAGTAACAGTTCCAAGTTGATTCGGTGAATATTTCTCAAATGCATATTGGAATTCATTAAAGAACAAACGCGAATTTTGCAGTCATTTCATATTTCACTAGGGAAAAAGATAATATTAATTTTATACCGGTATTTTGAGTTTATCTTAATTTAAAAAGAAAATAAATATAGGGATTTGTTTGCAGGATTTAGTGAGACAGATTCATTGCATGCTTTATAGTAATTCACGACACAAAAAGATTTTCTTCTCTAGAATCGCAGAGAAGTTGACACTGGAGGTGGATAATTCTAGTTTTACCAAATAATGATTTTCTTCTCTGAAATAGATTAAGAAAAGAGATTATTAAAGTCTGTAGTTCCTTTGAGATACAAGAAAAGTGTTTTAAGGTTTAGCTAGAAAATTTGTCAGAAATTACAGTTTAATCATTCTAATTTCTATAGCTTATTTTTGTTTCTTGATTCATTCTACATTGATAATATTTTTTTCTTCTAAATGAGTGTTATTTTTTTAATTTGTGGAAGTATAACGTTCTAGAGAACTGCATTTATGAATCTAAAGTGATGCCGTATTTTTTGTACAGATGTTCATTTGTTAGTACATTTGTTTGTTTTTGCTTTTTCCCCTTTTATTTTGGTTAAGCACATATATTTGTGGCCCTATTGCACTTGTTATTTATGTTAAATATTGTTTCCTATCTTCTAAGTGTACATATACAGCCCAAGATCTTTGCTTCAGACCGAATATCAAATCATTATGTTAAAAAAATTGGGAAATCTCAACCGTAAATATAAATCAAGTATTTAATATAAAACTGAAATTGGCAATAAATAGAAATTGATCTAAGGGACGACAGCGATTATAAAGAAATATCGGATTGAAAATTAAAGTACATGAATACTTACCTTTCACGAACTCAGCATGAGTGTTTTAGTGGAAAAGAATTGGGATCCGATATAGGATATTTTCTCATTCGATCAATCAGCATTTGGTTTGAAGCTTTGTAGAATGGGATGAATAAAGCAAAGGCAGAATTCATCAACCATATTACGTGACATCGACGATCTTTGACAAAAGGGAACTCAGTTCGGGGTTTAATATTTTCTTTTTTCCTATTTTGCAGATAAATAGAGATCGATACCAATGCACTTTTGAATTCATCATCTCGATTTTCCCTGGAATTATACTATACAGATCAGACGTGAGGACACCCATTTAATAAGGTAAATCATATAAAATTTTATACTTTTTCATTCGAAATTTTAGTACCCTACGTAAAATGTATCAAATATCAGGATGCATTTTTCTTTTAAAAATGGTTGAAAAGAAAATTAACAATGATAAAAATGCAGCATTTAAAATTCACCTTGCAATTGTTAACATATATTTAAATTCTTGCATAAGGCATAAGATGCATTGGATAATTTATCTAAATTGTGGACTTTACAAGGACTTTAGTTAATTTCTTTGAAAACCAAATTAAAAAACAAAATCTTACATATACCGGGTATAATTATTATTCAAGAACAGCTGATCTAGATCTAGTGGCTTCTTTGGTGATCGGTGATTGAGTTACCCATTTACCTGACAGAGAGTTAAATTTTCTTGGATACACAGAGGAATTTCTCATAAGACATGTTGTCTTTTTCTATCTTTCGATAAAAGTTTTAAAAATATGAGTGTGTTTGATAATGTTTCATAAGGATTGCTGTTAGGGGTGTTTGAATATTATATACTGAGTATAACGTAATTAGGTCAAGAATGAGGTGCAGGGCTGTTTGTTTTCGACCTTTGGATATCCATCAGATATGGTATATGATTTGAGTGGCAGAATAATTACTTATGTCTGTGATGGTAAACCTTACAGTGTACCGTAGACAATGTTAACTCACCAACGATTTTGGCAGGCTGCAGATGTAGGACAGTCCAAAATCAGTCGTCTATCTTAAAAGTAGTCAGTTTTTACAATTATTTGTTTTTTATCTTATCTGAAGGAAAAGATATAAAAAAGATACCGACCAATTATTATTCTATAGCAGCTATTCAATAAATCACAGATTCATTTAATGAAACTGGGTTCCTTGACAAGGGAGAAAAGACATGTTTATCACTGAACGAAACCACTGTAAAAAAGAAAATAAAGAATCTAATATCTAGCGAGTTGGAGCAGATTCAAGCCCTTTCGCAACACAAACGAAGATATAGTGATTGATTGAAGATCTACAAAACCAATTAGAACCGTGCCCGGAAGTTACGCGATAGAAATCAAAAGGAATATAGCCTCGTTTTCACTCCCACAAGAGCATGTTATCCAACAGATACAATGTCTTGTCAACAAAAAGAGGAAATGCCCTGGAAAGTGATGTGATTTGTTTGAAACCAAACAAGAATTCTGTCAAACATACACGCAGACATTGCTATATTAATTTCAATGACGTGTTAGCATTTTTTTTTAAATTATAGTACTGTAATATTTTGGAATATGGTTAGAAGTGTTCTTGAGATGTACAATTTATATAGTTTAGGAGTTTTATTTTTTTTACCTTGGGGACGATTGGGGATTGAAAAAAAAAAACATTTTTCAAAAATAACACTTGGTAATCGGAACTTCTTTTACAATTGCAGTTACTGAATCTTCTTTTAAATGGTGATAAGTTTTAAGTAGTATCATAGTGATCTCCAATAAGGTTTCAAAAGTTTGCACCTTGAAGGCCAAAAGGTAAAAAAAAATGTTTTAGTTAGCAAAACCTGGTTCCCTGGACGCCTCTTATTTTTTACAGCAACCTTAACTTATTTGATTTAGAGTAAGACAGGGAGTGTAAATGTACATTTAGGTTTTGGAATGATAAGCACCGATAGTCATTTGATTATGGCACGGTGTGCCTGGAGTACTAGTTCCACTGAAAACCAAAGCAGGCGTCAATTTTGTGGGTCTTTTGTATGTCTGACATTAAAAGCGCGTTTTTATCATGTTCGGAATTGTTTCACCGGCAGTGGAGACCTTTTTATGGTGATAGCCTGATTAACTAATGTGTCTATAACGTCCTGATCATTGTTTCATCATAGAGAAAATTTAGCTTGTTTTATTCCATAACTTTTGATAATTACAAGTGTAACTTTGCCCAAGGGGTTTTCCAACCGATTGTATTTTTATGCATATCAGAAATTTTACAAAAATTATAGTTTTTAAATAGGCCATTAGAAATAAAAGATAATCGATTTTCAGAGCTCGATGGATTGCATATTTTGCTGCAAATCTGTAACATATACTTTAGCAATTTAAATATCAAGCCGTTTCAAAACCTGTTCATTTATTTGTTTTGATGTTTTAATAACAAAAGAAATGTCAGAGTTCATTCGAGTTGGAATCTGTTTATAGTCCTATATGCCTACATGTACATCACATAAATTTTCTTAAATAATCACAATCTTACTTAGTATAATTCTGCGAACAAGAATTTCGTATCTCCTCTTACTTAATAGTTTTATTTGAAGAATACTAAAATATACTTAATCTTTCTTACACCGCCTCTGTATAAATGAAAACAATTAAGATGTGGTGACTGTAACGTAAAAGAACCTTCCTCGGGATTATTTTCCTATAAAAATGATTTAGGGGCATTAGGTATTTGACTCTTGTTTATGAATGGTGTATTGAATAATTGTTAGACAACATTTCTTATTTTAGTTAATATTAGGTTATATTTAGATTATTAAACCTCTTAAAGTCTTAACCGGGGTAGGGGTCTTTTTGGCCGATTGATTTTGTATTCAGAGAAGTTCAGATAAATCTGAGAGATCGTAATTTTTTTAATACCACTGCCTTTTAAAGAAGTAACCATATCAAATCTTAACATAAAGTGTTTAATTCAAATGAAACCAAACCTGTCATAGTTATAAGAAATAAAGAAATAATTTATCAAAACTGAAAATAAAAATTTTAAACTGCTTTATCAAAATAGTGTGAGAATCCCACTTCTAAAAATAGAACTTGTTAGAATAAAAGAAAATTTTAAATTGCAATAACTGATATACTTAGCCGAATCGATCTACAAATTGTTTACTAAAGGGAAAACTTTTGGTAGCTCTACACCCTTGCTTTGAATGAATTAAACAACTGATGTTAAGTTGACAATATCAATACAGAAGCCTTAAGGATGTTGCCAAGCGGGTTATGAAGCTGTTGTCCTTGGGTAGCCAGGAACTTAATCGTTTATGTCGTCCAATCTGAGGTCACTTCTTGTTTCCCCATTCTCACTCTGCCTGGTTTCATGCTATTATCATTAAAAAGGGTTTTAAATATTCTTTTGTTTACAAAAATACTTATTCAATTTATCATTGCAAAACCATTTTCTTTTATTAACAAATATTTAGCACAAATGCATGTATCATTCATCAACCGCAGTACACAATCTTTTGCTATGTGAAAGTAATTATATCGAGTATGACGAGAGGTGTAGACTTTCGAATGCAAGAAAACACCAAATTTTGCATTGAATTAGGTACGTGTATGTACATGTAGGCCAAGGACAAGGGAAACAACTCTTCCTGACAGAGAAAATGATTCTCTGTATCATTCATACAAGTGTCAGACCATGGACATTTTCCTTATATATGCAAGATAAGTTAACATAAACTTCTCTATGTAAAAATTCAGCACAAAATTTGATTTGTTTGAATATTGAAGTCTGAGAGAATCATAATAACTAGGAAATGCTGAGAGATTGTTATCCAAATTACTAGAATTTAACCTTAAAAATTGTCTAATGAAAAAAGATGTCAACTTTTTTTACTTACGATTTCAACATTTCTATCGTCATCTTTTCGTATTTAACTTCTGTACAAATATCTCGCTAACTGCATATGGATTTTACACCTCCCGACTTACATTTATTACAACAATCTATTGGAACTCCCATGGGTACCAATTGCGCTCCGTTATTATCAGACATATTTTTATATGAATATGAAGAAGAATTTGTGCAAAATCTTATGCTTGAAAAGAAGAGAACACTTGCTTTGGCCTTCAACTCGTCATTTAGATATATCGACGACGTAACAATGGTAATTTCCATTCCTACATCGATACGATATACATGTATCCTGGTGAGCTTGAGAAAATAATACCACAGAGTCTAACACATCTCTTTCATACTTGGATATTGTTCTTGAAAAAAACATTAATGGTTAATGGTAATCTAACAACCAAGCTATATAATAAACGTGATGACTTTAACTTTTCTATCGTCAACTTCCCTTACTTATGAAGCAATATACCTTCATCACCTGCATACGGAGTCTGTATATCTCAGTTGATTCGATACGCAAGAGCATGCACGTATGAACAATTTCTAAAACCATGTTAATTATTGACAAGGAGGTTGATGAAACAAGAATATCAACAGTCTCGTTAATGTCATCATTTCGTAAGTTCTATGGTCGATACAATGACCTTGTCAGCAAATACAATTAATCATTGAGTCAAATGCTGACTGACGTTTTTCATACTAATTGTTAGTCCATTATTATTATTTATACACTGAATTGACGACTGATTTTCCCGTTATTTCCCGATCATGACAAGGGGCACACGACGGGTGTGACCAGTCAGCAGGGGATGCTCACTCCTCCATGGCACCTGATCCCACCTCTGGTGTATCGGAGGTCCATGTTTGCTCTGCTCCTATTTTGTATTGTTTTTTGGACTTTGAGATTGAATACTGTTCATTATCTCCATATCTTTCCCTAACATTCGTTACTCAAGGACACACTCTGAGTAGGATCAGTTTTAACACCAACGACAAATAAGTTAATGTTACTGTAATTTAAAAAACTTGGTTAGAAGTCAACGTTTTGTAAATTTTGCATCGTTATAATGACCTTGTTAGCAAGTATAGTCTGTCATTAGATCCGGACATACTGTTTCATACGAATCGTTAGGCCATTGTTTTAATGCTGAATCTGACTACGCAGAATCTTCGTCTATCTATTCAATACACTGGACTAACTGCGGGTGTGACCGAACAACAGGGTATGGATACCACTCCTTGTCATCAAGCTGACCGAATCTTTTGAATTTCGGGGGAGGGGGTCCGTGTTTCTACCCAAGTCACAGAATTGCATGTATACTGATTGTAGTTGTTTTTTACGAGATCGGTGAGTGCTCGTTATCTCCATCGTTTTAAGGGCTTCAAGGCAGCAAATTTGTTTTCTTTTTTACAATAAACTTTCACTCCAAAAATCAATACGTCAATATCATATGACAAACAATTGCATCAAGCTTGTCAAATTTTATCACAATTAACATGACAGTATTGTACATATCTACATATAGTGTTTAAAAAACGGCGAATAACAACAATCCTTGAACAAGGCTTAAAACACACGTTGTGTCATAATAACATGTTTCCTCGAATGCATTGTATGATTTCAACTCTGCAATGCTGAGTCTTTTTTTTTAATTATGTGGTAGTCAACTGTTCAATCTGGTCATACTTGTAGCACCTTAATAAATAAAAAAAATTGTGTGAAATAATTTTTGAATTAATGAACACTATTTATCTTTAATGAAATTATGGCACATTATTACAGGTCGTAATTTCATACTTTACTATTAGCTGTTATAAATATCCTGAAATTTTGTGAAAATGAACATTGTATTAACATGAGTTTATTTTACTTGTTTATTAAATTGAAATATAACGAGATAACGAACAGCATTCAGGCTCAAAATTCCATTAAACAATACAAAATTGAAGCAGGGCGAACCAGGATCTCCAAAAAATCAGATGTGGGATAAGGTGCCATGAAGGAGAGAGCATCCCCTGTCGACGATCTCATGCGCTGTTTGCTCCTTATCATGATTGTAATGACAATCGATATGTGTAAATAATGGACTAACAATTAGTATGAAAACGACAGTCATCATTTGACTTTCTGATAAATTGTATATGCTGACAAGTTCATTGTATTTACCATAGGACGTACGGAATGATGACTTTAACGAGACTGTTGATATTCTTGTTTTAGCAATTTGTCTGTTAATAATTTTCCTCCATTTAGAAACTGTTCATACATAGAGCATGTTCTTGCGTATCGAATCAACTGAGAGATATAAACAGATATAAATCAAATTTATTTGGTTTGGTGAAATTATTTGTTACATTTCATACAATTGTAATCTTGTTTTAAGTTTATTGGAACATTTTACAAAATCTGTCGCTTTAATGATTGTTCTTTCATAACAGAATCGATAAAATATGATACTTTAATGTAAAACATTGTCTTATAGTATTTAGGTATTAACACATTTAATTTTATAGAATAATGAGACAATTGATATAAAAAAAATTTTATCAGCATATTTATATTGCGTCCCAGAAAATCATTTAAACAAGGTTATGCAACAACAAAAGGATAACATTTCCATGAAAAGGAATAACAAGATACAAGTAACCATACTCAAAGTCTACTAGACAGAACTAAAGAGGAGCAGAGGAAATGCGGAACTCAGAAAACAGAGTCGTGATCAGGTACCATGTAGGAGTTAACATACCCTGCCGACCGGTCAGACCCACTATGTCATGTATGATCGAAAAAAAACGAAAGAAATACTTGTATGTAGACATTGCAGTGTGTAAAAATGGCTTCGCAACTAGTAGGAAAAAACGCTAAAAGCGTTTAAGAAGTTCTACATTTCTCTTCAAGATGATTTCCTACAACTTTAATAAAAGAATTGCACTACAATACCAATATCTTAACAGGGCTAGGTCTTGTGATGTAGAAATATGTCAGTTTATATATTGAGTCAGGTGACCGGTAGGGGATGGTCACTCCTCCAAGGCACCTCAGATCCCAACTCTGATGATTATGGAGGTTCGTGTTTGCTCTGCTCCTATTTTACAAGTATTGTTTAATTGGACCTAGAACTTGAATACCATTCATTATCACCACATTTCATGTTGCACGTTTAACATTATTGAAAGGTAAATTGCTTACTAAAAGTATTATTGTGTAAAACTTGTACTAAACGGCTGATGAGAGCATTATCCTCTATTATTATAAAACCTTAACATTTGAATTCAGTAACTTAAAGGTGAAAACATGGTTTAACTCAGGTGAATAGTGCGTCCATTTAATAAGAAACATGGCAAGCCCTACTTTATTTATCCTTACAAAGAGTATTTAATGAAGCTGTTTGCAACCCGGTCGATTTTTGTACACGTATCAGAAGATTCGCCATAAATTAAAAGACCAAGTCGTTATGAAATCAAAGAAAGCTAAGTCGAGAATTGAACCCCCCGGACCTGTTATGTCTGGTAGCCCCGTCCGAGGTTGCCGCGTTACTCTGAAGCCAGCAATGTTGCCTACTTTTCTTATCTGTGGATTACGAAAATGACAAAAGATAAAAGCGAAACTCCCAGTTTTATTGTTCTCGCTGTTTTGTCAAAATACCATTTGAAACCTAATGACGCCATTAAGAACGATTTTCTCTCGCTTTTTCACCTTACGGCGAGTCTTTATCTCCAAACAAAAAAGATGCTCCGCCACCATTAAAATGGCCATATTTTCTACATTTTGCATGACAAGTGCGTTTTGATAGGAAATTGATTTGTTCTTAAATTAATTTGGCAAGAAATTAATTCAGATCTGTTTTCGTAAAAAAGAGATAAATTGGAGAATATATCATTGCTTGCCATAAATTGGAATCATCCAACGACGATACGAGGTCATGATTTACAGTTTGTAGCGCCTCTGTAATACCTGACGGATTTTTATTGACCTTATCACCCTCGTATATAATATCTCAGGTGAAAAAAGTAATAAAAGTATTGGAAGAGTTGCCAGAAAAGATGCCCTTATCTCTAGTTTCTTTCTTTTGTACATCAAAACTCCGCAACATATTCTTTTTCACTTGAAGCAATTGTAACATTGTGAAATTTTCTTATATATAAATGTAAAATTATGTGTAAACTTGTATTTAGCAAAAGATTTTGAAAAAATAATTCTAGCATGATAATGTTTTGAAAAATCATGAATAAAGGTCTGCAGCATCACTTGCGTTTTGAGTTGACGGCCTTCTTCTGGAGGCATTGAGCAAACAATTGCATAGTTTTGATGACGTGCTACTTCAATATTTATGGTCCATTGGTTAGATCTTCTGGTGTTATAAGCTACTGGATCTCCGTTTGTTATATACATGTGGGATAGTACATTATTTAAAAAAAAATCCGTGCTTTTGGAAACACAAGAAGTGCATTGTCATAATGAACAAGGGTGCCTCTTCTACAATTGTAAATTTTATGGTCCTTGTTTCAGGGTCGTCAGATTTTTTTTAATCATGGCGGGGCTCTGTTGATGGTTTAGTAAAAATGCATTGCTTCATTGACTTACTTAATGACCATTAAGGCATCTGCACCTCTTCTCTAAAATAAGATCCACGCCTTTTGTTTGGTCATAGTGAGAAAAAAAACTGATTGCCAATTGACTTTCTGTAAGTGTTTCAGACGAGTCTTCAAAGAAAATGAATAAGAATTCGCAACAATTAATAAATTTCCTTAATTTTAGCCTTATGGGTTTTCTGAAGGAATGAAACATGGAGATTACGAACAGTATTCAAGATCATAAGTCCATAAAACAATACGAAATAGGAATTTGATGTATTTTTTTCAATGGTTTACTATTAAGCAAGGAATAAAAATTAGTTCTTGGCTTCGTATTCCACCTCTGATGTTTTGGAGGTTCGTGTTTGCTTTGCTCCTATTTTGTATTGTTTATTGGACTTTTGATCTTGAATACTGTACGTTATCTCCATATGTTTCATTCTTACTATTGCAAAACATGCATTTCGATAGTTCTATAATCAAAGAATTATTAACAGAAGAAAATATTGAAGAAAGTTTTTCTTTATGAATCGAAAGGTTATAAATTACAAAATGTCAAATTGAAATGTTTCTTCATACATTAAGAAGTTTTATGCAGTCATGTGGAGAGGTAAGGAAATGAAAATATCAAATGGACTAGAAAAAGAAAACCACGATCCTTTTCGTCTGAAGCCTATGCATGTTCGTTCAAGTAAATACATGTATTGAAATGATGAGAATATTAAAGCTCATTCACAAAAATATGCTTCCAAACACAAACGAGGACATTCCTTTCTTCACCAGAAATAGTCCAGCGACATCATAATTTTCCGATTGATCATCTGCCCCTGTTTACACAAATCATTACGCCATTATTGTTAAAATAGTTCCTACCGGTATAAAATGAGAAATATTGACCTATTTTATCAATTAAGATTTGATGTACTTTATCGGATTACATCTATTTTTATTTCAAAATATCATTGTTCACTCAAGTCATTCTAGGCCAAATGGGGATAAAAATAGAATAATTCCTAAAGAAAACATATAAAATTAAAAGCATGGGTCAAACCAATGGAGCCAAGTTTTATCTGTTTATTTATTACTAATTAAATAGTTTAAAGAGCAGGTATGAGTGAGAAATATACTGTTATTAAATGACTCTGATTAGTAAACTTTGATATATCTATAATCACTACTCTTTCAGGGCTGTGATGTGACATTACGTAGCACATCTATGGTGGTGAAGTTTAATATGAGATTAACAAAACAAATTCTACCAATACGTGGGAATGTTAAATCTGTCCTATTAAGGGCTTATTAATCACTTTATGTAGGGTTCAATAATTTTTCGTTCGATCACTCTTTGTATGTATAGACACTTATGACAACTATTTTGTTTTTTGCAGCTGACACCAAATTCTTTGCAAAGATCTACTAGTATATCGCAAACTGGGCAAAAAGATACATTCTCCAATGGAGGTATGTTTAATCTGAAAACTTGCCTTTCTACTATCGGCTTATAAAGGCAGTGTTATTCACTAAAAAATGGAAAATGTTTGTTTCGTAAAAGTATATTGCAGTTGTGTTAAAAAAGAACATAAATTTGCATTAAAATATGTCTTCACGCAAGATAATTGTGTCTACATGTACATGCAAGAAATTTATGTTAACATGCAAGTTACCAATCTCATAAGATAATTTGATTTTGAATTTTAACATTTCCTCCTACTTGTACTTACACCAGTATCGGACATCATACATGCAAGATGCAACATAATTATCTTGAAATGTGATTTATTTAATTACTCTTGTGTTAATATGTAAGACAGTTAACATGCAAAATATAATGTGAACATATGACTTATTAACACATTTAAACATACAAACAAAATTATGTAGACATGCGACTTATTTACATTAATATGAAGATGGTTATGTTACCATGCAACTTCTTTAGTACAATTATCATGCCACTTATTAATGTCAACATGCGAATAATATGTAATCTTGCAAGATATTTATGTCCAGATGCAATAATGAATTGCATTTCAACATACATATCTCGCATGTTGAAATAATTAAATCGCCTGTTAACATAAATAAGTTTCATGTCAACATAATTATCTTGCATTTTAACATATTGAAGTCGCATGTCAACAAAATCCTGTTGCATTTGCTTGTATCTAAATATAGCATTAATTAAGTTCAACAACATTGAAATTTTGACTTATTTTTAGAGATTGGTAGCTTGCACTTCATCATTAATATTTTGCATGTTGACAAAGATAATTCGCATGTGTACATAATTATGTTGCATATTATGGCATAATTTATTTACTTTTAATTTGCATGTAGTGAGCAGAAATATGCCACCATATACTAAAACTATAGCCAGATTGTTTTTGATATTTTGTTTTCATCTCCAATTGTTATCCCCTCGCAACGGAGTTGATGGGAATACAGTAATACCGCTTGTGTTTGTGTGATCTGGTTATATTGTCCTTTTTGCGTAATGGAAATGATGTAATTTGCATTGTGATCAATGTTGAATGCTCTCTTGACTTTTGTGAAGGTATGTTCCGCTTTGTCGTGCACGTGTTGCAGTTTGGCTCTATGTTTATGGTTTCAATGCTATTTTACTAAAAATTTAAAAAAAATCACATGTTGAAATTCATATACTCAAATCTTAAGGACAGACGAGACGTTCCTTAATGATAGATAAATTTTTCTAAGAGTTTGTCATTGAAGTTTTGCTACTTAAACATGTTTACTCTCAAAAAATTGGGGTACCTTACCAGGCATTTCTGCAAGATACCAGGGGTAGTTTTTCTTATATAATCCTTTGGGGAAGAAAAATTATTTTCCAATTTCAAATGTTTAAGTGTTTGGATTTTTTAAAAACGTTTAGAAACTGGTTTAGAAATCAGAATGTTATCAAAATTTTAAATATTTTTCATACATTACGAAGATATACAAAACAGATTCTGAAGAACGTCTCGTCTGACCTTAAACGGGTATTCCAAGACAAATTTATTATAAATTGTGTATGCATAATTAATGATTATAATATTTCAAGTAAAATTGCTTTATTGAAGTACATATTTTGTAAAAAATATGTGGTAGAAATGATGTAAAAACAGGTTTCAGTTTTGATTAAAATTCTATCCGAAAACATTTGTGAGGTACAATTAATTCAGTCTTTCTATGTAAATTGACACTTCATGATCTTGTGTTTCCATAAGTGTGTTACACTGTAACAGAAACAATTTTTAACAAACCATTACATCGGAATTGTATTTCTGCAACTGACCAAGAAAATTTATATCACCTGTACCAAAATAGACCGATTTTAAAAGTTTACGCTGGACACTATATATGGATTCCAAGTCACCGAGGCATGAATAGTGACCATGTGGGTGTACATTCAGAGTATTAACACTCGTTTATAATCTAAATCTATGGAGTGTAAAGACCATCAAAAAGTAAGTCAGTTGATTCCTCTGTCTATTTCCGCACATATTTTGTAAAATTACTTGATTTCTTGGACATTTTGCATCATCTGGTCATGTTTCTGGAATTTCATAACAAAATGTTTGAAGTCTATTGTTCTAACGTAAGAAACGGGGTAGTTTTACTTACTTTGAAAAAAAATGGCATTCATTTCAACCAAGAAAAAAGTTGAAGATGCTCAATGAAAAATTAAAGAATATATAATTATAAAGAACAATAAAATATGCCAGCAAAGGTAACCATCTTTGCAAAAAGGAGTACATGTGTTATAATGAAAATTTCCTTTTTAATATCTCGTTGATAATCTTGAAAGTTTGAAATATTATCACTATCCACGGTCCATCTGCCTTCAAGCTAAAAAGATGTTTTATTCCAAAATATTTAAAGGTAAACATAAAGGCCTCTAAAAGGATGAAAGGCATATTTTTACTTTATTTCTATTAGAATACACGTCCATAGATATGGATTTAAAATATCATTCTTTGTTGTTTGTACGGTGTCTCACAGCAGGTTAACATCTTTTAGTAAAAATGGATTATCTGGTTATGTTTCTGAGTAAAATTATTCATTTATGTAAGCTTGATAAAATTCCATCAAATTTACCATTGAATTTGTTTGAAAGCTTGTAATCGGAAGAATATGGAAGAAGCTAACTCTTATGAAACTTAACCTTTTTTAGTGGGTGTTGAATGCTTCCTGGTTACCTTGTCCAGTCTTGTCTTTCTTTTTTCTGGTTTTGCTAGTTTTGTAGGCCTGACGTAAGAGTTTGATTTGATAACTTAAACTAAAGGTCAAATAAAGGTCAAAGCCAATTATATTTTAGATCGATTCCTGTTCGTTTCCTTCACCCTTTTCAATTAAAACTCACTTTTTAAAGCAGAAGAAACTAGTAGAAGAAGTTATTTATAAGCTGCTATTTTGTGTAACATTAAATTAAAGTTCTTGGCTATCATAACCTTGACTTTAAATTGATATCTTAACACAGCATACATATAGCAAGGAATGATATCTTTTGGAATTTCAAGTGCTGTATCCGTTAAGTTTTATAACAATATGTTTTCACTGGGAACGTTTCATTCTTTACGCGTTTTTATTGATCGCCATTGGGTAAATATTTAATATTTAGAGGAGGAATTATTTAGCATGAAATCATAAAGCCCCTATTATTGGATTAAAATAATATTTTTAATTCCATAAGTTATCGTGCTCTGAATTTGATCTAGAGTAAAATATATGAAAAAAAACGGTCCAAGGTAACATCATGATAAAACAGAAATACAGCATATTAAGTAATTACAAGAATACCCCCTCCCCATAACAAAAAATTCCTTGAATGTTCCTACCGAGCATTGGCGGGAAATGTATTTATATACACATAACCCGAGGATCATTAATGCAGCTTAGATGCGTAAACTGAAAAAGTAAATATTCACGGTCGGTTTCCTCTTCAAAATACTCGCTGAGACTTTAATATACCTCGGTCTTTTTAAGAATAATATTTTAAGCCTGATCATTGATTGTGGACTATAATCCACTACCAATCGGATTTAATTTAGAACGAGTGGCCAAATTTGCTCCCGTACAACTCTATCGTGTATAACACTTGCCGTCAATTTCCGGCAGTACTTCCAACACTAATGGATATATTCTGAAATTTTCTTCTCTTGAAAATAGATTTTGACTTTGTCATAAGTGTGCAGAAAACCAAGGCAATAAGGTATGTGACTTATCTTCGTACTACAGATGACAAATTAGGGGAAAAAAGCCTTATGAAAGTCAGCATTCAGAAAAATAAGATATTCTCAAAACTGAAGTTCAACCTTCCAACAAATTACGAAATTTGTCTATAAAAATGTACACTTTTAGTTTATTTTACGTGAAACAGCTTGTAATTTGTTTTTACTTGCAATTAAAGTATTCACTTAACAATAAGTTCATAAAATCAATCATTCAAAATATATGTTTTAGTTTGCATATAGCGTTTCTAGAAGAAATGATTGTGCAAGCATGCGCAATAATGTGTCCTTGCAATCAGGATCTCTTTTTATGTACGGTTAATTAAGACGGACAATAAAACAAGAAATCGAATACGTACTATGACTAGTTAATTTGTCAATTATGATTCTAAAAACTGTCATAAATTAGTAAAAGAAGCCATGCAGGTGCTTGTACCAGAGAAAACGGAAGAATATAAGTTTCATATGGAAATCACAGCTATGATATTTATTACTTGACTGTTTTGATGAAAGTTATTTAGAGGATTACGTGAGTACTCTTCGGTTGAAGCTTCTGAATAAGTAAGAATTACCATGTCCTCGTCATTATTTATTCAGTAAGAGAGAAAGTAATTGTAATTCACAACGACAGAATTTTGATATTATGTCAGAATATCAAATATGATAGATCTTCAAATGAACTAATTGATAACCAAAATACACCATAAACAATAACAGTTCTTGTATATTAGTATCTAAAGATGAAAAGTCAAAGCTTTATATCAACTCTTATCGTAGTCTCTTATCATAATTACAGGTAACTGTTTAACACCTTTAACTTAACAAGGACAAGAGATAAAATGTTCATGTCTATGACCGTACATATAGCAAGTATAGCTTAATCATTGATGGTTTTAGTGTGATAAAGATGTTGTTAATTATCACCGGCTAACTATTCCGGATACATACAAATAGATGGCTGGTCATTCTGGAATCAGGACAGGTACCCGTACTTTACATTCTGGATATTCCTTTATTTATAAATGGCTTTCCAATTTGGAATCTAGTAACTATGCATAAGTGGCTTACCATATATACTTATAGCTAACTTTTCAATGTATACTGATCAAGTTGACAACCATTTTAAATAGTGATGCTAATGTATAGGTAATAATTCCCTGGCAGTGGCACCAAATACAATTTTATGTTATTTGATAGCGTTTCACAAATTATTCGTTAATAAGTTTAGATAATGCCAAACTATTTTTTTTCTTGAAAGATTTATTTAATATTTTTATAGACATTTTATGTTTTTTTTCCATTTTTGTTGAAAGTAATGTTGAATTATAGCCCATTTCCGTTGCCAAAAAAAATCCCAACTCTTCTTGAAAGACAAATGAATAAAGATAAAATAAAAAAAAAGTGTAATTAATGATGAGCTTCTTTACATTAGCTGTTCTCCTCCGTCTTTCTGTCGCAATGCCTGGGATCTGTGACATAATTTCACGACTGGTCACTTCGTTTTAATTTATGTATTAATGTTCATCACCAGGGGGCTTTGTGTCATCCCCATTGTATAAGTAGTAACATGTACTTTTGTATATGTTGGCAATGCTGGCCTCAATAAACAAACATTTCTGTAAAAAGGTGACAGCCTGAAAAAATACAGGTTGGGTTCCTCCTGCAGACAAGTTTCAAAACAGTTATTAAAGGTATTACAACAGATTTATTAATTACATTGTCTTGTTTTAACATAACACATATGTGTGTGTTGTTTACCTATCCTTACAAGTCATTAGCCTTTAGAGTGTAATGTGATAGATGAGAATTATGATAAAATAAGCGTCTTTGTCATATAGATAAGTTGTACAACGTTTCAAGTTACTCGAGAGGTGACGGAGGTCGACCTGCTTCTTGTATTTATTAATTAATGATGCCTTAATGGACACTTGTGAATGGAAGCAAACCGTTTCTAAGTAAGGATATATATTTTGATGCTTTTTCTATAGGAGCAGCCACATCTTAGATCAGAGGTAGGGATTTCTGGCCTAAGTTCGTCTTATATTCTCCATGCTGAAATTAATTATGAATCTTATTGAATTCCGTGATACTTCCATCTAAGTGTAAAGATAACGATAAATGATTAGTATTTTCAAATTTAGTTATCAAGCAGTTATCTTTAATCTGACCTTGTTCCCTAAATTGACTTTACATATCAATAGTGTGGAAACACTGATATAATTACATAAAAATGATTAGATTACATTTCAAATAAACATCTCACCTTGTTTGTCCCAGCAATTTAGATATAGTAGTAGCAGAAATCAACTGTATTTTTTTTGTTACAGCACTACATATAATTTAAAACTTGATTTCAAATGAAGAATATTTTTTGGACGTTCTCAAATATTGCCTGGTATGTAATCTTCGTCTATTTTCTCTCTTCACCGATGAAATGCTTTCGCATGGGCTGCATACTTAGATAAAATGGAAATTATTCGTATGCTTTTTCTGTCCTTCGGGGGTACAGATATATGAGATTTGCCGTTCTATCAGTGCTTTCAGTGTTGAATACATTTCCATGCAATTTGTTTTCTATACGAATTGTGTCCCCTTTGGTAACATTTCTCATAGCAGGCTTAAAATCTACAAAAAACACTATAAGCACTTTTTTTTATACCCTTACTACAGTATATAGTCCTTCACCCTTTTGTTATAATGGCAGTGATTTCCTTTCTCTAGTGTTCTCTACTTTGTATTCATACAAATCTTTTGTCTTGGAAAGGATCCTTATCATTATGCAGATGTCAAGCATATATAAAAAAAATTTAATGACATACACTGCCTTGTTATAGTTATGTATATATATGTAATAGGTTCTGAATCTAGGAAAAGTGGATATTTGCGATACAATACTGATGAGTGACTCAACTCTATGTTGCATTACTGATGTTACATGGCTAGTTACTGGTTGATCATGAGTTCTTTACACTGAACACGAGTTTATGTTGGTTGACTTAGCTGTGTATATTACACTACTATTGGTTTGCTGATCTCTTTATGTTATATTCCTGTTGGATGGCTGGAATGGACTTGTTATACAACTGTTGCCTGGCTACACCTGATGGTTAGTGGAACTCTGTATATAAAAACACCGTTGAAGGGCTGCTCTTTGTACAGTGTATGTTACACTGTTGTGTGGCGTAGTGGTTAGGGCGTTTGTTTTAGATCTAAAATCGCGGAATAGGAAATTGGTCATTACGAATCGAATTTTTCATACTCATTGTTAGGTCATTATATAAAAATTGAATTTTCGACGGATTTTTCCGTCATTTCCCGATCATGACAAGGAGCACACGGCGGGTCTGACTGATCGGCAGGGGACGTTCAATTCTCCAAGGCATCTGGCTCCGGGGCCATAAAAGCTCACTTTTGATCTGTCTCACTTTTCCACTATATATTCCTTTGGTAAAAGTGAGACTGAGATCAAAAGTGAGCTCGTCTAACTTTTATGGCCCCCAGGCTTGATCTCACCTCTGATGTTTTCGAGGTCCGTGTTTACGCTATTGTTTGATGGACTTTGAGCTTGAATACTGTTCATTTTCCCATGCATTCCAATGAAATGTCAAAGTTATCAGTATAGTAAATCAAAGTTTTCACTATTAGTAAATCAAAGTGTCAAAGTGTTCACTATACTGAACCAAAGTTTTCATAGTGTCAAAGTTATCTCTATAGAAACTGTAGTTAACTATAGTAATTTTGTTAGGTACACAGCCTCAGTTTAAAGGTCGCATCTGAAGAACAGTTGCCTCCTAATTTTCTTTTATCGACTTAGAATAGTCGCGCCCGGGGTTCGGATCCACGACCTTCTAAACTGGAGCAAAGGTTCCACCAACTGAGCTACCGTTACTGTTTAGTTGTGGTTGAAGACAAAGTTATTTATTTCCCTCAGTTTCAGCAGTGGTTGATGGTTGGCCAAAATCTGTATTGTATTATGCTTCAATGTATTGTACAACTGCTTGTGGTTTATTTGAAATGATTAGACTTTCTTATGAAAGCTTGAAATTTTGTTACGTGTACTTTTCCTGATTTTGACTTTAGAAAGAAGAAGTAAAAATATCAAATTGTTCAATGCCCATTCCGTACATTTGCATTTACGTAAAAATATTCTGGTTGTTGAGATCGAGCACTGTTTGTTGCCTTCATTATATTTCATTATGAGGTTTACCTCCCTTATTTAAGTTAAATGGTTTTGCATAAAATTGTTTGGGTTTCTTTTCCTGCTGTATTACATTATTCATAAATGTACACTAATTGAATAAGCATAATCATTTTTCAGTAAAAAAAAGAGTTAATGAACCGATTATAGATATATTTAAAAATAATCAGTCCTCATTGTAATGATGTCTAATGAAACATGCGTGATATAGATATGTGGATGCATTACACGAGATGGACAATTAATAATATTTCTGTCTCTGAAAATACTTATCTACTTATGATTGGATCTGGCAGTTGAAAATGTACAATGTATTTCAAGATCCGTCCATTGAATTTACGAGAAAACTATAAATTACTATTATGATAATTGAAATGGGAAACATATAGTATTACGAATATAAGATTTTGAATTAAGTGCAGACAAGTTATAATTATTATCAGGTGTTCCGGGCATGGACACATCCCTGAAGATTTAGTCAATGACAAAAGAAAGTTTTAAAACATTGCTAGTATATTCATGTTTGTTTTTTATACCACTTAATAAATATAATACGCTTAACTTCACATGTGCAGGTGAAAAGCGTGTTTAGATTAAAATTTAATAAAGGTGTGAAATAATGATACAATGCCGATAATCCTGGTTCAGTGACCTTGGATTGGGATTTTCATTGAATCTATTAGCACCCTTCTTATATATAGTCGTGTTTTCTGTATCACGTGTAGAACAAAGCTTAAGCGGTACCAACCCCCCACATAAGAGAGATAACTTTCAAAGTTTAAAATTCGAATTCTACTCATTGTTTCTTTCTCTGATTTTCCTTATTAAGACCTTTGAGTAGTAAAGTCCATCAAATCTAACACATGATGTTAAAATTATCTTCTATTTGTTTTGTCTTAACTTTTGAAATTGATTTATTACATTTAGTGAAAAATATTCAAAACCAGTTTTATAAGCCTCATGAATCTAATAAATTCTACCGTTTTAAGTTTTAATTTAAAAATGATTAAATGTTTCACGTACTAAATACAGAAATTTTATTAGTATGATTTTTTCCAATGAAAAAAAAAAATATCTAGAAGAAAGATAACTCTTGCTAACAGATGCATTTTTATTCTTACAACCACATACAACATTATGAGATGCTGACTTTGGAAGCAGCGCTTAAATGTTTTCTAACATGATTTTAATAAGTATGATACTAAATATCATTTTCATATACACCTCAATTTTTTAGTTTTATATTTTGATAATAAATCGTTACTCTTTCTATCCTCTTTGTTAAAATTTCTTCATAGCATAATCTGGCATAAAACATTTCTGAAAAAGAAATAATGAGCGTTTCATACCTCATACTATTTTCCATATGAAGCTGATGCTATATAGCTCTTAATGAAACCCAATCTTGGGAAGTTTTTAAAAAATGTGAAATTTAGAGCAGAGGGTTATGAATCCTTAAGGAAGCAGTAATTCGGAATAGCTTTGTTTTTGAACATTAAAATTTATGTATTAATTGCTATAAATAAACTTATTCTCCAACAAGACTTTTGATTAATTCATCATTGATGAATTGAATTACTCTATAACGTAACGAGGTATATTTTCTGTATTTTTCAGATGATGAGAAAATGCTGTCATTTGGGCCGATAATTAATGAAATCAACTGATCGACCAATCAGATTTTGAGCTGAGGTGTCCACGTTTGATTTTATTGAACTGAATTTATTTCTTGTGATATTTGATTACCCTCAGCACACTCAGTGACGATATATAAAGAAATATATTGGAATTCTCATCATACAGGGGGACTTCTTGCCTATTTCAGTGATAGAGAAAATATTCCTTTAATTACATGATTTATGGTAAATTTAAGACCCATAATTCATAAAAACCTAAAGGTCCGTCAACTGGGAAAGTTCAAGTGGATTAATGGAATTTAAAAAATCTATACCATAAACAAGACTTATGGTAACTATTGCCAAGGTTGGAGAGTTCACTTCCAGTTGGGATTAACCGCTAACACCCGTGTACTCACCAGACTTTGGATAAATTCTCCCCGAAAACACGGCCTGCAAAATTGTGGTGCAAAAAGAAAATATACAAGCGATGAAGTTACCGACTCTACACTTTATCCAAATTTCTGTGGATTATACACAAAATAAGAGCTGCCCTTTTGTGAAAAACGTGTCTTTGGTCAATGGATGCTAGTGTTAATTCTCGTATTTTATAACAGTGCCAAATTATTTGCAGAAGAGGATGTTCTTTCGAGAAAAGGGATAGTCTGGAGGTTGGTGTTTTAAAACTTGATGCGTAAATCTGCCCACAGTTTTGATTGAGGTGTATATATTTCCATCTTCAGGATTGGATATAAGAAATTAATTTTTTTCATTCATTGAATTTTAAGGAAATCCACATTTCTAGAGGGACTGCGAGTGTCGTGTTCGTGGGTAGCGGAGTCCCTCTGGACGCGATTACAGTGTCTACTTCCAAAAAAAAACAACTTATTTAAAATCATGTAAGGCATCAAATTCGCAAACTGAGTTAAAGAAGCAATTGAGACTGGAATATTTTTTTTTTTCTAGAACAGAAAATGCTTTCTCAAGTAGTTAAGTCGGTGCAGTATTAAGGTGACTGAGATCCAAATGGAGGAACAGACATTTCCGTCTATCGATGTTAACTCGTCTGTGGTGTATGCTGTCTCAAATTTAACTGCTCTAAATCTGAGCACCACCGAGATTCCAAAATCCAAGGAAACAACGTCGGGAATTCCGGAATCGCCCTACACACCATGGGAGCAGGCGATCATACTGTTTTTCCTTATTTTAATGATGATAGGGACGATTATAGGAAACTCTTTAGTATGCATAGCTGTAGCTTTGGTAAAACGACTTCAAACACCATCAAATCTCCTCATCTTATCCCTTGCATTATCCGACCTTTTGGTAGCTGTCTTAGTCATGCCATTTGCAGCAACCAACGAGGCTGCGGGCCATTGGCTGCTGGGAGACATCGTATGTGATATATTTACGTCACTGGACGTCATCTTGTGTACCGCTTCTATTTTGAATTTATGCATGATCAGTGTGGACAGATACCTTGTAATCACTCGACCGTTTCAGTACGCAATGAAGCGTACACCACGGCGGATGGCTGTTATGATTGCCAGTGTTTGGATGTTGTCTGTTGTGATTTCAATACCCCCTTTGTTGGGATGGAAATCGGAAAGGCCCGACTACGTTTGTTTTATTAGTCAAAACATAGGATACCAAATCTATGCAACTCTTTTGTCCTTCTATATTCCACTAATGGCGATGATATTTGTGTACTTTCGTATTTGGCGGGTATCATCGCGTCTTGCTAAGAAGGAAATGAAATCTCAGCCAGGGAGCATTGATAAAGGGGCTGAAATACTCTACCTTCCGTCTCATCGCACTCCAAGGCATAGCAAAGAAAGTGACTATGGAACGCATCCGAACGGAATTCTCAAAAACGGCGGATGTGGTGACAATTGTAGTAGTAAGAAAAGTTCAAAAGAGGAGGACGAATCCATGTTAGATATGCTAGCGAACCATAGGAACAATAATCGACGGAGATTTACATTGAAGTCACTGCTAAGTCGTAATAAGAACCACTCTCACAAGGAGAGACGGGCAATAAAGACGCTGGGGGTTATAATGGGCGGGTTCACCGCGTGCTGGTTGCCATTTTTTATTCTTGCCGTCATTAGACCGTTTTGTGGTGTGAACGAGGAGAATTGTTCCATTCCAGGAAGTCTTATGAGTATTTTTAACTGGTTAGGTTATTTTAATTCATTTTTGAACCCCTTGATTTATGCTCGATTCAACAGAGAATTCCGGACTCCATTTATAGAAATTCTCTGCTGTAGATGTCGTAAAATTAACATCCGGATCCGTTCGGAAAGTTATGCTGAAAAGTATGGTGAACCGACAGTGCTAAGGGACACGACATTTCGGGATAGTCTAAAACCTGTTACAGACACTGTAGTGCGGTATGATAGCCAAGGGGTAACAAATGTGCATATCGGAAACGGCAGTGCCGATAATTACGACAAAGACAGAGAAAGTGTTGTGTAATAATGGATACCAGTCACTTAACTGTTTCAATAGAGCATAATGATATTTCTATAAGGGTACAATTTGCGTCCACAAAGCGTTTGCTAAGTCAGTGCTTGAGCAGCTAGCGGTGTTCGTTTTATTTTTGACGGTATGTAAGGTTCTCCATACAGAACAACCCTCCCATTTATATCTGTGATATAATTAGTAAAATGTTTTATTTGTTGAACTTGCCAAATTGCAGAAATATATGTATAAGTTATTGTTAGACATCAAGATTAATTATTCTACATTTGAGATTAACCATGACTTGGGATTGTCAAAGGGTACCTGTTTTACAAACGGATTAACAACTTAATGCGGTGAAAATTTGAGATACTTAAATTTTCAATGCACAAAAATCTCGTTTAAGATAAATTATTTTTTAAATTTACACAAATTTTACAGTTATATTAAATTCATGTGAAATATGAAATAGATTTTGAAGATAAGTTTATTTTGGTCTTAATATTAAATCTTTTTGTGAAACAGGCGTCCATATTGCAAACCATTTACATTTGAAATGCATAATCACAGCGATATTTTTGCAATATTTTTCATTTTTATACGATAGATTATGAACATTTTGAATTAGAGCAGTTTTAGTTTTACATATAGTGCGGTTTCCCTAAAGTTTTAATTCTTGAACCCATTTCCTTCTTAAACTTCGTATCCTACATTGCAGTCAAATTGTTTGGAAATTATGAGTTTATAAAAGATTATCAAATGTAACAAAGAAAATGTGAAAAAAATCTAGGGGAAAGTTATGGAAAGTTATCAGTTAACTTGTAAAAAAACCGCTACAACCTCTAAATAAAATATAACCCACGGAACACGAAAATAAAACATCTTGAAGTTTGTTAAAGCCGTGTTTTTAGAGGAGTGTTACTTTTAATTTGCACTTAAGACATTTACTACCTAGACAAAACAACTAAATTAAGAACATTATCTCCCTAAATAGTCATTCAAGTGATTGTACCCGTTGTCAAAGAGCGACGCCACTAGATTAAACGATTAGGTTTGGTAATGCTAAAATCTTTTAAATACGACTTCATTTGATACAAATCCCAACAGGATTTAGTTATTTAAAGTTAATTTGGTCTACAATCTTCACCAACGCAAAGAATGATTCAAAATATTTTATGTTTTAAAATTCAATTATTTAATTTAAAGAATCGCCTACTACAAACGTTTCCTTCTTGATAAATGTTTCAAAAGATACATGTACCACGTCTTCATTTTTTGATATCTTGTATAAGCAAAACAAGGCTAATTTAAATTTGAATGGGGTCAATCCCGCGAACAGAGAAAGCGCAAGGGTTACATATTTAAGCGGTATCAAACTCTCATTCAGTAAGCCGATTTTCCTCTGAATTTGGTAGATCTTTTGATAAGGCGCCTGACTAGGGGCTAACCCTCGCGGTGGGCTCCTACAGGTTGTCAGCGTTAAACTTCACAGGGAGGACAAAATTACTCCAGGTTATATTTGATGGCTAGTGTCAATCATCAGTTATTTAATAAGTATTGCAATGCTCAAGACTGCGTCTATTCCAAGTAAACATTTTAAGCAATAAAATCATCGAAATATGCACTAAAACTGCTTTATCCTGGGTTTCCATCTAAACTGCTGAGATAGTCATACTATTTAGATGTAATACTCCACATCATAATTCCGAGAAAGCTCATTATTTATTTTTATTTTTTATTTATAGATAAAAACATTTTTCCAAAGCATAATATTTATTGTAAATATTGTAAATAGTATTTATATTTATGTTGTTGAGATTGGAAATCGTCTTGAAATCCGTCGTTCTGTATTCACAAAGTGAATATTTCAATGTTCTCCTTGTATGTTTCATCCTCATGCTCAGTGCTTGTAAAGTGAAAGTAAGCATTACTACAGATTCTGGTTTGGTTGTTTTATATGTTACTGATCTAGATGTGCATGTGTAATTTTATATCGAAAAGAAATGAAACACAGATTGAAGCATTGTTCGTGATCTTTTTATTTTAACAATTCAAATTCTTTTTACTTGAGGTGAATATGGTATGTTTTATGAATTTTTTCCTTCAAAAAACATTCTGGTAAACTGATATCTGAAATTGTTATATGTAATTGAATATTTTTTCATTTATTAAAAGAATAGTATTTACATAATGCGATATTGAAACTGGAATTTTTTTTTGTTTTTCTTGAAAATGTTTAATTGAAATACTCTATTTCCTCCTGATCCTAAACACAGGAATACTATATCCCTACGGTAACTTATGACTTCCAAATTGGTTGTTTTTATGTTTCTTTATTTATAGATTGACTATGTTGATATTTGTTCAGCCATTCATTCTGCTGAAATAAATACTGAGTGCTTTTGTACAGAACAAATGCATTTAATAATTGTTGCGCCAAAATATTAAAATAAAAAACTAAAACATGAGAAAATTCTTTGTCCTTTTTATGCTAACAATGTTTGTTTATTGCCTGAAATGTAGCGGTAATAACTTCTTATCATCAATTTTATTATTGTAAGATGAAGCCCTAATATGCACCATTTCAAGTCAGATACATATAATACAAACTGATTTTTATAACCCTTTTGTCTCGGTTGTCTAGATTGCAAAAAATCACGAACCTGAGGCCATACATAGACTTCATGTGATAATTTCAACAGTTTATCTGCAAATGAAATATAAATCAAAATTTCCATCACAAATCAGGCATCCAAACAGTTCCATAGAGAGACTGGTAGATGCTATAGTGTAGAATAATCCAATAAATCTCACTAGTTTACACCATGGGGGGAATATCGATGTCATTTTTACATGTATTTATTATAACAAACATGCTCCTATAGCTAAGAACCTTGGGGAATCCCACAAGACTTGAGTACAGACATCGTGTGTAATTTGATATTTACTAATCATATACGCAGAGAGAAAGTGATGAAAATTTAATGAAGTGGTCAGAAACATTCAGCTCTTATTATAGGACACTGAAGTAACCTTCGGAGAAGGTCATCAAGGTTTCAGTAAAAAAAGACTAAAACTGAATGAAGACTTGTGAAACCCCGAAATAACTTTTGAACCTTTTGAAATTGTCTGAATTTTTGGAGGATCTACAAAATATACTTTGATTTTCAATTAAAGGAATCAACATCGTATGATCGTAGGTTAAAAGAAAGCAGTATATTTAGACAAAACAGTAGGTCAATTTTCATACATTCGAAGACCTCCGTATCCAAGCTTATAAAATTGTTTGCAATTCTGCGGAGGATCTACCAATGGAGCAGAGCAAGTATCGGGGGTGTTTTTATTTTCAATAAAATGAATCCGCATTTTGCGATTGTAGCCTAAACGAAAGCTTTAGATGCATAAAACAGGAGGTCTTTGTTACTTTACAAGACCCTAGCGAGGTAAAACAGTAAAACATACAGAGAACTGATGTTTCATGTTTATTAGTAGCTCAGCATCTTTGTGATTACGTATACTCTATTTATAAACTAATGCCTTGAAAAGTGTCTATACCACATAATCAGAACGTCGTTAAAAGCCAAATAGAGGACATATATGGACATCGTTATTGATAATTTCATCGCTCTTACCGACAAAATGCTTGAGATTATCCAAAGAACACGAAACATCAACAAATACAATCGTTTTGATGAGCAGAGAATAAATAGTCTATGGATAAATTAAGGAAAAGATACTATAAATGTCTCAAATAATGGTAAAAGAATCTGTGAAAAACCAACGAAGTTAACGAGAACATTTTTCAGAATACTCTGTAATGAAAAATGAATGTAACATCATAGCTGCTCAAAAATAAGGCAAAAAACAATGTTGAATAATAAATATATAGAAATTATATATTTGAAAGATATATAGATGAATGGAATTATAAGGGAGTCAAATGTTAATGTGGATGGGAAATCTATTGTTAGTTACTGGAATTTACACCTACAAGATGCTGGATCCTCCACTACAAGATGCTGGATGCTACCCTGCATTCTACTTTTGATTACCACGTTATAGCTGGATGACCGTTCACGTGCTGTTTACTTACCTGAATCAGAGGCTTGGTCTATTGTTAATATATCCGCATCAGTATCTTATCATGTAACTCGTGTTAAATAGCAACGAAGTTTAATCAATTAACAATATTTAATTCCATTTATATGTCAGCTCGGTATATTCAAGTGAACTTGACATAAGCTCCACAGAGTCCCCCACGTCTGCTTTACAGATATGGATGTTATATTGACTATAGATTTTATGACAAACGAGATGACTTTAACTTTTCCATCGTCAAAATAATATATGGAACATCATCGCTACTCAAGAACATGTTCTTAGTACGATGAAGGATATGGAGTTTACGAACAGTTTTCAATCTCAAAGTCCATAAAAAACAATACAAAATAGGAGCAGAGCAATCATTGACCTCAGAAACACCAGAGGTGGGATTAGGTGCCATGGAGGAGTGAGCATCCTCTGCTGACCGGTTACACCCGCCGTGTGCTCCTTGTCATGATCGGGAAATAACGGAAAATTCGTCGTCAAATCAGTGTATAAATAATGGACTAACAATTAGTATGAAAAACGTCAGTCAGCATTTGACTCAATGATAAATTATATTTGCTGACAAGGTCATTGTATCGACCATAGAACTAACGAAATGAAGACTTTAAATGAGACTGCTGATATTCTTGTTTCATCAACTTGCTTGTCAATAATTTACCTCGTTTTAGAAATTGTTCATACGTAGAGCATGGTCTTGTGACACGAATTAACTGAGATATATATACTCCGTATGAAGGTGATGAAGGTATATTTCTGCATAAGTAAGAGAAGTTGACGAAGAAAAGTTAAAGTTATCACCTTTATCATATACTAGTAGCTTGGTTGTTAGATTACCATGAAAGTCTTTTTCAAGTAAAATATCCAAGTATGAAACAGATGTGTCAGACTCTTTGGTATCTTTTATCTCAATCTCACCAGGATATATCTTATCGACGTAGGAATGGAAATTACCATGATTGTTTATTAATTGGCAATACGTCATCGATAAACATGTATCTAAATGTCGAGTTGAAGGCCACAGCAAGTGTTTTCTTCTTTTCAAGCATAAGATTTTGCACAAATTCTGCTTCATATGAATATTAAAAGAGATCTGCTAATAAAGAAGCGCAATTGGTACCCATGGGGATTCCAATAGATTGTTGGAATACCTGGTCTCCAAAAACCACATAAATATTGTCAATCAGGAACTCAAGCATCTCATTGATGTCAACTTTAGAGTACTTGTGTGTGCAATCAGAATGTGTTCCAATTTTAGTCTAAGGCAGGCTACTCACACATACGTTGATGTTACAGTGATTCCAAGAACCTCGTTTAAAGTCAATATTTCGTGAATTCTGCAGTCCTTATAATGATCTTTTTAGGAAATATGACCTATCCCTGGGTCGCATTTTGAATAACTTTATTTTTTTCATTCCAATTGTATGACCTTTGGTTTTGTTTTAAAGTTGGCAACGGAATAACCCGTTTACTGAATTTAAACTGAGAGACTCACGGTTAATGTGACCGGTCAACAAGGGATGCTTACTTCTTTTAATCACCCGATCTCACCTCTAGAATTTCCGTGAGTCAATGTTTCTCTCTTATTTTCACATATATTTGTATTGTTTTAATTTATGCAGGTTCACGCGTCAATTTATCCGACATTCCTCTCTGGAATGTGTCATCACGCGTCAGAAAATTCTCTAGGTACATGCTCACTACAAACAAGAAACAACTGCTTTGGTTTTCTTTAGACCCTTAATTAGCAGGACCAGGGACAAGTGAACCTGACTCTGTCTTCTCTACCAAATAGTAATGAAGAAGGAAAGGAAGAGAGAAAATGCAAAGATTTTCGTCAATGCAAGAAACATGCTACATGTATAATAATAATTATGAGCAAATCAGGTCGAGAGGTGGCTTATGGAGACAACCTGGCCCATTTCAAACAGAAAACTGAGCTTAAAGCAAATACATGATACATGACTGTATTATTTTATAAAATGAAGCTGTAGTTAGAATACTCTACCAATAATAAAGAATTGGGTAAAAGTTAGCAACATTATTTATTATGCATAAAAACACGACGATTTCCCTTTAAATAGCATGAGATTTTTTTCATGGCGAAGCTTCGCAGATTTAATGATGATTTGTGAACCACGCTTTCATAACGAGATACTCAAGCACATTCCGCATGGAAAACTGCATTGGTAATCACCTCAAAGCGGCCATTAATTCTGTCAACTTCCTCCTGGCGATCAGCTTTAATACGAAGCGTATTCCGTAATTCAGCCACTGCCGTTCAACGCCGCTGGTCCATTTTACTGAGATTCAGAAAGGAAGTAGAACATTTATCAAAACACGTAAAAAGTACGGCCAATTTGAAAGAAATAGGAATACCCCGGGGAACATATCAAAATCTTTATTTTTGAATGATTCGGTAGCAAAATAAAAAGGCTTATAACTTGAAAAGATAATTAAATGGGTTCATAATTACCATTATAACAATGTGTATCTTTAAATTATAGGTGAGATGAAGAATTTTGAACCATGAATTAAGTGGGCTCTTCGTCTCTAACATCTCAGCGATAAATCTGAATAAAAAATCAGAGATGATTAATACGAAAATGTGTCAATTATTAATAAATAATACATATTATGATGTAATCATGAAATTTATATACTTACTAAATTTTATCTTATTGGAAGTATTATAGGTACAAGTTAAATACGTACAGTGATTGGTACCCAAGAGTCAGTATATATACATACACTGTATGTATTCTACTGATAATTCAATATTATCATAAACGAACAAATAAAAAATCCAGATATTACTTGATAGTTTTATTTCAAATGCTGTGATATCATATCCACAATATTTGATGTTTAACAAAAATGATCCTCAAATTGAAAGATCTATTAGCACAATTACATGTAAGACACAATGAACAGTATACAGTTGCCATACTTTAGGAAATTGATTGATAAACTTAAATAATTTATTAGAATTTACATTTATAGATTAAGAAGTCTATCTAACTAATTTATCATAGTTAACTTACAAATACTAGCCATCAATCTTTATTTTTCAAAAGATAAGGAATATCCATCACATTTTATGCCTTTATAATTATTTACCTTCATCTGTCTGCAGTTTAAGTGACAAGTAAATAAATTGACAAAAGGTTGACTTCTCTCTAAGGACCCTTTGTAAGACGCATTCTCGGTGAGAAACGGGAAAACGGCTTATCAATAACTGCAAATCGAATAAAAAAATATTACTTTTCAAGGTTAATAAAATTTGTGTAAATTTAATTTTAAAACATAACTGAGGTTCAATGTTAATTCTTTTGACAAAGGCATATTTTCAAGTGCGTCCTCATATATCACTTTATAAAACGTGTTAGTTTAATGGTAACTTCCATTCCTATGTAGATACTATATTCTGGTGAGTTTGAGATAAAAGATGCTACAGAATCTGTCACATCTGTTTCATACTTATATATTTTACTTGAAAAAGACGTGAATGGTAATCTAACAACCAAGCTCTATGATAAACGTGATGACTTTAACTTTTCTATCGTCAACTTCCCCTACTCATGCAACAATAAACCTTCATCACATGCATATTAAGTTTATATATTTACATTTCCAATAAATTTCCCCAATGATTCTTTACAAAATAAAATGCAGTATATTTTTCTCATGAACTACATTTGTAAGTATCACGAATAAGCATGATTATCTCTTGTTACGTCATTATACCGCTTTTGACGTCAAAAAGTCAAAAAATATAGTGCAAACTGTTTTTTTTAAATGACAGTTGAACGGCCTAAATTTATGGCAAGTCATCAGAAAAATAATGTAAATATAAGAAATGAATTTAATTCTTTGAAGATTCATGAGGTATATGAACTACAACGCTTCATGACGGCATATTTATCATGAAGCGCTTACGCGCTTCATAAAATATGCCGTCATGAAGCGTCGTAGTTTATAACCTCATGAATGTTCAAAAATTTGATTCATTTCTTAAATATCTCAGTTGATTCGAGACGCATGACCATGCTCTTCATATGAACAATTTCTAAAACGAGGTAATTTATTGACAAACAATTTGATGAAAACAAGAATATCAGCAGTCTCGTTTAGAGTCATTATTTCGTAATTTCTTTGGTCGATACAATGACCTTGTCAGCAACTACGATTTCTCATTGAGTCAAATGCTGACTGACGTTTTCATACTTATTGTTAGTCCATTGTTTATACACTGAATTGACGACGGATTTTTCCGTTATTTGCCGGTTATGACAAGGAGCGCACGGCGATTTGACCGGTCAGCAGGGGATGCTCTTTCCTCCGTGGCACCTGATCCACCTCTGAGATCCATGTCTGCTCTGCTCACAATTTTATGGACTTTGATATTGAATATTGTTCGTTGTCTCCATATCTTTCATTCATACAATTTTAGAAATCTTAAAAAATCACATGAAAATCACATGAACACATATGTCAACTGTTTTCTTAAAATGTAGAATTGGTTTCAAAAGAAATTCAACAAGATCTTAACATCCTAATTTTCTGTGATTTTTAAATATGCATGGACCATTACATATTCGAGGGACTCGCCGTGAGTCCTATTAATTGTTGAAGTGGAGGGAACATTCCATTGTCAAATTTAGTACAAAAAGGCCAAACAATTGGTATAAAACAAATCTACCAAAATACGACCATGGAATGATTTTTATTTCCTAATAAGGTCATCATAACGAACATAAAATTTAAAAATCGAAATAGTAATGTTAAACAATGTTGTTGAAATTCTAATTATATCAAGCCATCAAGCTGTATGTAACTAGCCTGTCTCTGTTTTAAAAAATGAAATTGAAAATACACAGTATGCTCCCGAGTAGCAATAAGGCCTGAAGACAAAACCACCTTATGCAGGTCTTCACAGATTTGCATTGTTTATAGACATTTTTTAGATCAATAACTGTTTCTTTTTTTCACTTTCTGAAGTCTTCTCGTTTGACATTTATCGTCTATTGTCAATAAAACATGAAAATGTGATCCAGATGTTACAGACTCTGTGCCGTCTTTTATTTCAAGGTCACTGGGATATATCAATTCACTACAATCGCAAATAAATCGTTCAACAATCACTCTAACTATACGAGTAAATATTGTACATATCTTCTAAGATGATTTTCGATTTGACGCTGTCTTAATCTTCCATGTAAACCGTGTAAAGTGCCGTACATCTTCAC
Organism: Saccostrea glomerata; assembly: GCA_003671525.1. Taxonomy (NCBI): domain Eukaryota; kingdom Metazoa; phylum Mollusca; class Bivalvia; order Ostreida; family Ostreidae; genus Saccostrea; species Saccostrea glomerata. Next base: position 2,253,692 of record PRKT01000028.1, read on the forward strand.
TGATTTAGCCTTAACACGAGAGCAGTAACCTCAGCCCTGCAAACTACTTGAAATCTGAATGATCACGAGATTTTGGAATAAGCTTTAATGCAATATTAAGAATTGTTCAGCTCTCACACTCATAGTGTTCGATCAGGTGGCTGTACGTATCACGCAAAATTACTCAAACGCTTACATTTTGTGTGGTTAACTAAATAGCCAGTCTCCCTGTGGATCATATTGTGTTACTGTCATTTAGGATTTGCTCTACGATTTGCCAGCAAATAAATCACACGTTTAAAGGTGTGGACACTGATATCAACATGCAAGTAGCAACTAAACCTCAGAAGCTTTAAAAACCTCTGGGATTTTATCATGTTCAAGTTTACGTCTGAAATGGTTTAACGTGAACTTTTTAAAGAAATTTTGAAATATAAGATTTTTTAAACAATAAAACAACTGAAAATCCCCCCCCCCCCCTGAAAGTTAATGACTTTCATGGGATTTTTTTTTAACAAATTCAGACATTTTGGGCCGGGGGAGCGGAGGGCACGTCGAGATTAAATATGAAAAGCTTCTTGCTTCAAATACAACTACATTTAAAACAAAAAAACGAGGTTTATATCTCTTACAATTGAAAAAATTGTAAATCAAAACAGCAAACTGATTTTAAAACGACATATTCTTGTTTTTCACATTTCATAAATCATGAATTGATATATATTTAGAAAATTTTTCATCTTTTTTTTTTTACATGTTAATAAAGAGAGGTAACTTCAATATCGATGTTTTCTGACACGATTCTATCTTACAATTGTTTTCTTTGTTTTAATCAAACTATTTGAGTTTGACCAATCAATTAGTGAGCTCGGAATTCTTTAGTACATAGCAATAACTGAATCATTAATTCAATTGTCATGATATATTTCATTTTTAAAAAAAACAAAATCAACAAATATTAAAATAAAATTAAAAAAAACAAACAACTAAAACAAGTGAAAAGAAACATTTCTATGAAAATTGATATGAGGTAAGTTTTTCTCCCTTTTAAAATTTAACTTTTTATTACTTAAATATGCAAAATATGTACAGATAATGAACAGAATATGAAAATACAATCATGTTTCAGGAGTACACCGAATCAGACCAGGACTAGAACCCCACACTCTTAAAACTGCGTTTTCTGGCAATATAGGATTTAAGGAAAGTCAATTTTGCTCAAAATTTGACACCTAGAGTCAATTAAAATGTTTGTAAAATTTAAAAGCTGTTTCATATATGAATATTTTATTTGAAAAAGACAATGATGGCAATCTAACAACTAAACTAATCTAACAACCAAACTCTATGATAAACGTGATGACTTTAACTTTTCTATCGTCAACCTCCCTTACTTATGCAACAATATACCTTCATCACCTGCATACATTGTTTATGTATTGGGGTTTATTCTGTTCATTATCTGTACATATTTTGCATATTTAAGTAATAAAAAGTTGAATTTTAAAAGGGAAAAAAACTTACCTCATATCAATTTTCATAAAAATGTTTCTTTTCACTTGTTTTCTTTGTTTGTTTTTTTTTATTTTATTTTAATATTTGTTGTTTTTGTTTTTTTTTCTAAATGAAATATATCATGACAATTGAATTAATGATTCGGTTATCGATATGTACTAAAGCTGTCTTATGACTAAGCTCTGTCTTAAGACCGAAAATTATCTTAAGATTGCACCATAGCTATTTCACAAAACTGTCATATCTTATGATAATCTTAAGATTTATCAAAATCTTAAGACAACTAGATACATGTCTTAAGTCTACAGCGAAACTGGCGACAGTATATATTTCGGCTAAAAACCGAAGGATATTTTAAAGAAAAAACGGTTTTTAGTGATAGATCAATCCTTTGGACTATGTTAAGCCAGACCTAACAATAAACCCCCCCCCCCCCCCCCC
>PRKT01000028.1:2255760-2292478 GCA_003671525.1 Saccostrea glomerata
AGCGCAAAAAAAAAATTGTCAATAAAAACAACCGACAGAAAACCTAAAATGTACCTTCTTTACCGGTATGTTTTTCAACTTAATTCATTTCAATGCATTTTTTTGCTTGTGTCTCCTCCCCACTAAAATTGCATCCCCCGTATGGTACATGTTTATAAAATCCATATATCATAATTATATAACTTTATTCAAAATTGTTTCATTTGAATTCCTTACCCGGCCGCAAGAATATCACAATAACTATCATAATGATTAAGCGCTGCTAACTTAGGCAATTTTTTTTCAAATGGCTAAAGTAATTCAAGATCCTGTGTTCGAGATACATGTAGTTTATTTCTTGATAGGTTACATTAATATCTTTTTAATAAACAGAAATACGAAGTATATGCATTTTTATGGATTATATAAGTAAAAGAAAGTATATAAAAAAAACAACTTGTATGTAGCTACACTGCATTTTATAGACGTTTTACTTAAATTTATTTTGTAACATTATGGTGATTATTTTTCAGAAATTAAAATGTTAGCATTTTATTCATTCGTACAAAATTAGATGAAAATCAAATAATTTTTTTCTTTGGATATCCCTTATTAATCTACCGGAATGTGTAATGTGTATGAAAATCATGCTGTAACATTTGATGCTGTCTGTATATGCCTTTTTCATTTTTCTTTTCTTAATAGTATTGAAATTATAAAATTTAACTTGGAAATTGTTTCTTTCGCTTCTTTTCTTCATCTGTTAGCATTGTTATTTTGTTGCAGTATTTGAAGCGTTTTAAAGACATTTTCATAGAATTTTATGAACAAACATTGAACACGATTTGATGTTCAAAAGGATTCATTGCTATAATCATTCATTAATTGCAAAATTCAGATACTCTAGTAGCTTTAATTTAAAAAAGCCTCTCATAAATTTCGTCCGTAACTACTATTTCCTGAGCAAAAAACATTTAAACAAATTTTATTCAATTCTTTTATGGCGCATGATGAAACTAATTCAAATTTAATTTTATGACCGAACCTCAGCACACACAAACACACCCTAATTACATTAAAGTTGATGCAATACAATTTTTTTCCGAGAGTAAATCTACAAAATTAAGGAAAAGCAACTAAACTTCGTGCAATTATATTTTTAACAAAAAATCCCTGTGAAATTGAAGAATGAATTCGTCTTAAGATTTGTCTTAAGATTTCTTATACTTAAGATAGTTTTGTGAAACAGCAGTAACAAATCTTATGATTGTCATAAGTCAGATCTTAAGATGATCGTAAGATCTATCTTAGGACAAATCTTACGATGGTTTTGCGAAACCCAGCCCTGGTTATTTCGTGCAGCTTCAATTCTTATAAAAAAAAAAAAAGAAAGATAACTCTTAGTTTCTTAACGTTGAACTTCATAAATCATCGGGCTCGGTGCTCAAACAATTCTTGATATTTCTTGTCTGCGCATGTCTTCTAGAATATTCCTTTTAAATATGTAATTTGAAGGAAGCAGACGCAAAAAAAAATTTTAAAACCCACCCTCCCTCCCCTTAATTTTATATTTTATTCCCCTTTAGCACCTCTAATATTTTTCTAATACATTTTCATTATAACTGTTTTTTTTGTTTTTTCGTTTTCTTTTAATTTCTCGTTTCAGCGTCATGGCATGGATCGAATAGTGAATAGGATCCACCAGCTTGATGATGTGCTTTGCGGACCTTCAATGTTGATGTGCTTTGCGGACCTTCCTTCAATGTTCCAGTTGCGTGTGGCTATTGACTTTGTTTATCATAATTTTGCAAAGAATGCTGTCTCCGAGGGGTACTGATTTTTCCATACTCCTTGGATGAAGATGGTATTTCTCTTGCTCATTATCTATATTCATTTACCTATGCTGCCATATTATCATCATGATCGGCGCATACATTGACGTCGCGCATAGTATTGGGGTTTGAAATTGCGTACCTTGTAACACTGTAAACGACGGGCTTTTGAATTTTTGGTCATTTTATTGCTTTGGCTATATGGATTTTTCTGTCAGTTTGTATGATGCCTCTACAATGACCTGTGATGATGTCACACAATTTCCAATTTACTGGCCTGTTCCGACTATTCGTAAACTTGGAAGCATTCCGTAATATGCCGTGATCTTGACAAGTAACAAGAAAAGATAGAATGTTTGTTAAAGATTTTTTTCTATATAACAAGTTCTTTTCCTAAAACTAAGATGAAAAATGAAATGTGCAAATCAAGAAGTAGTCAAATGATTCTTTTAAAAATTAAAGTTAGTAGTAGGAGAGATTAATAGAGCGATTTTGATGTCTAGTCGGTATTGTTACTACGACACAAATATGCGTATGATGGTATTTAACCGAGCATACAGCATCAATGTAAGCTGAATTCTCCATTTACTGGAAAAACTTGGAACAAAAAAAATCTTATTCTTAAAATGTGCAAATAAAGAAAATTTCGCATTTAAAAAAACACTAAAAATATTACATTTTTAAGAAAACAGGAGCAAAAATTGGATGTCTAGTCTAATTTGTTATGTCTGAAATTTTTTTTACATTTTTACGCTCAAACGCCGTATGCAATAACGTAAGAAATGGATATTTTGACGTTACTAAATCAGCCCCAATGCTGTGCGCGACGTCATTGTGTTATATTTAATATATTATTAAATGGCCATGACAAGCACGCCAAAACAAATAAAGTCTTGTTTTTATTGACTTTATTTTCAGACTTCAAGAATATCAACAGTACCGTTTAAAAGTCATAATTTCGTAAGTTTTATGGTCGATACAATGACCTTGTCAGCAATTACAATTTATCATTGAGTAAAATGCTGACTGGCATTTTTATACTTAGTGTTAGTCCATTATTTATACACTGATTTTTACGTTATTTCCCGATCATGACAAGGAGCACACGGCGGGTGTGACCAGTCAGCAGGGAATGCTCACTCCTCCATGGCTACTGATCCCACCTCTGATGTGTTGGAGGTCGATTGCTCCGCTCCTATTTTGTAATGTTTAATGGACCTTTGTGCTCAAAAACTGTTCTTTATCTCCACATATTTCATTCCTAAACTATTGAACTCGTATCTTTATGTCAATGAACGTAAAAAAACCCTCTCTCTAACAGTATTTTATCAATCAGAAGAGTACAACGGAATTCCATTATCATGAAATATGTGATGACTGATACACAAATTCTTTCACGATATAAAACATATGGACAACACTCGCATAAACATCAAATGATTAAGATGATTTCTACAAATGAATTTAGAAATTCATGTGATTTTGTTTCTATGTCTAGCAAGAGTTGCTTCGCGTGAACCGAACAATTTTAGATGTTAAGGGTAAGTACCTGTAAAGCTTTATAAATATTTAAATGCAGAGGGCGTAAAAATTGAACATTGAAAAATACTTTTAAATCCACTGAATAATACCTGAACTGGGCACACACGGAAGCTAGGAGAATTATCCTCTATCGACCAGATAAACCTGACATTGAGAGCCCCTAGAAGTTTCTCTCTAGCTAGACAACTGGCAAATACAAAGGCAATGCAAGAAACACAATTACCCTTGTACAATACACTTTTCTTTGGTAAAAGTTTTGATTTTAAAAAAAAACCCTTACACCAAATTGTAATTATTTTTAAAGAATACTGACGTGCAAGACGGTTGGTGGGCAAAGATAAACAGACTTTCAAAACCAACATGTTATTAGCATTTATAATATATTTTAAACTTGAAAAAAATAAATTTAAGATAAAACAAAATCGGCCTTTTTATTCTTAATACATCAAAATTAAAAATATTCATCCGCTTAAGTTATTATTATGTAATTATTTGATTATAACAGTATTGTATTTATTAAAAAACGTATATGATAAGCATTACTCATTTTGTTTACTATAGGGACGAGGAAAACGGAGAAACTTAAAAATATCACAAATTATCAGATTTAAAATTATATATGAGATATGTGGAAACACCGAATGGTAATCAAGCTCTAAAGTCCATAAAACTATACAAAATAGGAGCAAAGGAAACATGTACCTCGAAAACATCAGAGGTGAGATTTGGTGACATGTAAAGTACTTTGAAAATATAAAATATTATTTCAATATTTGAATAAATCAGTTTGTTTAAATAATAAATTTTGATCGCTGAAATATGGCTGCAATATTGCCGACTAGGCGTAAAACAACAAAAATCAATCAATCAATCGGATAATTGAAATAGAATTTTTCTGATTTTGATTTGGTCTTATATTTTAGCATGGAATAGCTGCCAAAAAGGAATTGTCATGATATGCAATTATGCATCAGAAAAATTAAAATATGGAATTAAGATATATGAATAAAAGGTCTCGCATGACCCTTTGATTACACAATTCGTGAAATGTTTAGTTCCTAGGGGTCATGCAGAAAAAAATTAACGAAGAGGAAAATACAATTTGCAAAGTTTCATTAGCAGTAAAAACAGTAATATTCTTTATGAAATAACACTTTTTACTGTTAAGTATAGAGTGTTAGTTATATTTATCCCCAAAAACAATTCCTTGCACTAAATGTAACTAAATTGAATATTACCTCGAATTTCCAGTATTCGTTAAGAACTGATCCGCAGATTTGTAGCATTTTATTTAGACAGGTCTTCAGATTTTTCAATGAATGTTTCTAAATTCCAAACCTTATATGCATCTGTGTTATTGTTTCAAGATAATTATCTTTTTTATTTGATGTTTTGATTGTTTTTAATTTTGAAAAATAGTTTTTTTCAACAGGATATATTCTTTAACAAATGTACTGTTTCCCTGAACTTTAGAAAAATGAAGCATTTGTCGGGAATTCGGCCCCGACGAAGCTACTCATAAAGGATGCATATATTTCTAATATGGTAAGTTATTGATTACATTTAAGTTGCATATAAAGGTATTTTTATGAATCTTTAAGCTTATATATGATGCATTTTCACAGGCACTCTTTAACATATTTGCTTCTATTTTTAAACATATGTAAAGAACATCCTTAAATTCTAAGATAAAATCATAATTGAATGATTTCATGAATGAAATAAATATCTTTTTTCTGAATATTGCAGGCATTTAAAATACCTGAATTTTAACGTTTTTGCAAACTGACTAATTTATTATGTTTGCTATACTTGCTTTCACTTTATGTATCGTTTTTTTCCATAGCAAAACTAGACAGGTCTAAAAATAAAAAAAAAATATTTCATTCATGGATATGATGGGATTTTAATTTCTTGTCACCTGTAAAAGACTTTATAGGCCGAGCAACTCCTGCTCTCGAATAAAAAAATATATAGGAATTTAGTGCAAACGTTTTTAAACCTTAATTCCATGATTAATTCAGCAATACACAATCTTCTTATCCCACCAAAGCTTTTCACCGAGACTACCTTAGAGTTTTTATTTTAAACATTTCCTGTTTTTCCAAAAGGAACTTTAATTCATCTACATTGGATTCACTGGCTAACATTGTCTGTCATTGAACAGTAACGGGTTTACCCGTTTCAAGTCTTTTCAAAACAATCATTTAAAATAAGAAAAATATATGCATTCATGTTATCATAGGTCTATTCTCTTTGAATTATAATAAAGGAAAGTAATTTTAAAGCTAAAAAGATAAAACAACATTGCAGAGTTTTATCCAATGAACAGTGAGATATTCTGAGAAAAAAAAAATGAGAACAATTGCAATCTAAAAAAAAAAAAGAGAAAAATTACAATAAAAACAGGTATTGCCTCCATGCATGGAGTCAAGTTTAAAAACATTAAGATTTATTTTTCCTCATTTTGTAGAGACATATGTTGAGTTAAATTATAAATGATTTTTTAAAGATATGTGTTGGCTTTGATAATTTATTTCTAAATGCACACAGCGTATGAAACAACTAGATCTAAGTAACTCAGCCTTCACGTTGTTTTTAAATTGAACGTAATACTAAAAATCCCTTTCGCTAAAAGCATAGGCAATGTATAAGATATGCATCATTAATTCAAAGGCATAGTCAGACGTCTATTTTTAAACTGGGTCAAACATGATTCACATGGCATAAATATATTGAACATAAAAGTATATACAAAGACACCACCTGAAGAATGAATAAAATTTGACAAATCTGACAAATTGGAATGCTATTTCTTTTTGTGCTTCAAAAAGACATAAATAATGTCTAGTCCTTTACAAAACACACAAGCCAAGTCTCAAGAAAAAAATATTGAAGATGAAATACGAGTTCATTTTAATGCGCCTTTTCAACTGTTTTAATTCCTAATGAATTTTTCAATAATATACCGGTATCTTTATTGATTGAAACGTAGCAGGTTCTAGTAAATGTTCTACCAAGCCTCTCTCTTTACGCCTCACTAAAATAATAACAGTAGTGAAAGAGAAACTTCAGTGCAAAAATATATTTGAAAGGAGGTGTACATCAATTGTGGATAGGCATTAATCAGCATTAGTTCATGTGTTGGTTTAGTCTGCATCATCCAGATGTTCGATTTTATCTCCAAGTAGGGTAAACAGAAAAGGAAATTGAAATCAGAAAAAATTACCAAAATCAACAACATAAAAACTTACGACTTTTTAACTTTATATAGAAGCATTCCCACGATGAATTAAAGTTCAGGCTTTTTGTCATTATTGACAGCTGCTTTTCAATAAAAATGAAACTCCTATATTTACTTATCTCGTCATTGGTCATTTGCAAGAATATTTTGTTAAAAAACATTCTGATTGTACACAGAAGTACTCTGCTCGATGGGAAAAATGTCTGAGTTCCTGATTGAAAATATCTTTATTGTTTTAATTCTGCTTATAACTTCCTATTTTACATTAAATAGAAAATGATTTTAATATTTTCAAAAGGTTTGTAGAAATATACTTTGACTCTAGCAATTTTAAACAGAATAATTAATTTTGCAAAATTTTACATTCAACTGAAATTTTTGGTCTTAGTCGTAAGTTCTTTTGTAGAACGGGCCCCTGCAGGTCTTCAAACAATCCACTTATATTCCCATGGGTACCAATTGCCTAGATTATACGCAAACCTAATTCTGTATTCTTATACAGCAGAATTTGTCCAAAATCTTATACGTGAAAAGAAGAAAAATATCTGTTTCATATTTGGATATTTAACTTGAAAAAAAAAAAACGTTAATGGTAATCTAACAACCAAGAGCTCTATGATAAACGTGATGACTTTAACTTTTCTATCGTCAATTTCCCTTACTTGTGCAGCAATTTACCTTCATCACCTGCATACGGAATCTCAGTTGATTCGATACGCAAGAGCATGCTCTACGTATGAACAATTTCTAAAGCGGGGTAAATTATTGACATACAAGTTGATGAAACAAGAATATCAGCAATGTCGTTTAAAGTCATCGGTGGGAAGTTTAGGAAGTCGTGTCCCATCTAAATCGTATGTATCGATGTAATACGCAAGTTTCGAGATTATCTCCCTTGGTGCGCTCTTTCGTTGAGGAGGGGAGTTTGGTCGCCGCGTAAACAAACAGGTGGGACAGATATTTATAATTGGATATATCGCATCATCGATATACTGGTTAATCGTAACTATATAATTGTAAGGATGCACTGTTCAACTTGAGAACAACCGAATTAAAGTAAAGGTGTCATTTTGTAAAGAAAAAAATCGGAACAAAAAAGAAAATTCAGTGGACGTGAGACTTTTCAGACGAGGGAAGAGATATATGCATTTCTAATAGATACGGTAAACATGAATCTGATCATTACATGTCGGCAATCTAAATGACAGATGGATTTTTTAACCTTATAATAACTTAAAAAACCCACTAAATTGTTAGAGAATGTTTGTACAATCAAGAAAATCTTTTACTTTTATGAAGACCACGACGTTTATTTCGTTTTTAAGTACCCTATGATTGAAAGTAGATTTATAAATATACACAGTTAAGCTTGATAAAATCATAAAATGCAACACTGATTAACATCTTTGTCTTTCTATAACAATTAATAAATTTTAAAAGCCATAGACAGCGTTCATTTATTTATGCAGGTTTGTATACATAAGCAAACTGTCCCACCTCCATGCTGAAATTGATACTTTTTGCGCCTCTATCGCAGGAGAGTTACAATCTCGAAACTGGCGTATTGTCAAGGAATAAATGAGTGGATTACAATAAAGAGGCTCGACCTCTTTGAAGACGTCTAAAACGATTCGTTTGAAAAGGAAAAATTCTTTCTATGCGAACGATGTCATTTTAAAGAAGATTAATGATTGAAATATTAACAAAATAAGAGCTTTAAGCGGGGGTACCTTAAATTGTGTTGGAAACCTTATGGTTAAAAGCATCATCAGCATAAAATTCATTAATAAATAGATAAAAAATTAAAAATAAATAACACAAATCAAAAATCTTTAACGGAAATATCCTAAATTAACTTGTACGTTTTATCTAAATTTTGGGCCTCACTCAAAAATATCTCTTCGCAAGAGAATTATGACATATTGTCGATGCATGAAAGTCCATGGATAACTCCATTTATATGATAAAAAATTTATATTTTCCCCTCAGAACTGGCATATTATATGACGTAAACTTTCGAAAACTATAATTTTCCCTGATAAACAACTATGTTTATGACGCCCGATGAAGGTAGTATATTTAAATATCTATCAATCGAACAGGAAGATGGCACGTCCGTTAATCGCGTTCCGACATTCATGAATTAACAGTACGGGGATAGCCGGAACATTGCGTTCTATTTTGCTGTCTCAGTAAAACATAGCGTGTTCCTGGTACCTATGTAACACATGGTAGTACGCCGACTATTCCGAGAATTCCTCCCTCGCACGTCTAAACGGAGCGAAATTTTCGAATTCCAGCACTCGTTATTTCACAAGAATATAATCAGTTTCACTTCATTAACACTGAGATTAAAATTTCCAAAAATGCTCTATATAAGTAAATATGTCCTTCTTATATTCTGCAGATTAATATATCTACAGCAAAATGAAAGGTTTGTACTACTATGATACATCTATGTCCAACTGAAGCTTCATAAATATATTTTTCAAGAATTAAAAAAGTTTCACCTTAATCGTACCAAAAAAATTTAGCATCGTGTCAAATAAAATTAGAAATATTTTGGCAATATCTAATATGAATAATTATAATTTTTTTCCTTTTTTCCACCTAGGTTTCAGAATTATTTTGTTGGGGTTTATCCTTGTGTCGGGTTTACACGCCGATAGATGTCGCCCGTGTGATGGATCGACATCAGTCTATAACAGTCGTTTGAATTCCTGTAATCACATAGTAACAAAAGAGAGTGTCATCATCTCATTAAAGGCGCTCAATCATACCTTCACTTCATTCAAGAATGAAATGGTGAGACATGGGTTAACTTTCATCTCTAATTTTTGAATTTTTATTTCATTTTTAATGTTTTAATATTTTTAACCATCTATTTTTGTTTTGCTAGTTTTTGTTTAAAAGGACTTCTGCTTTTTTTTTAATCCTCTGTATAGATATCTAATTGCAAATTTAGTTTTTCCTGCTATCATTTTAGGAGACCATGTATAATATGATACAAACTTCCACAAACGAAAATGACTGTGTTCAACAGCCACTGACTCCTGCAGTCAAAGCACTTTTGCCAAAGAGCTTTAAGGTATGTCTTCTGCTCTCAGTATTTATCATTTTTTTTAAAGATTGACTATTAGATAAACTTTAATATTTTTAAAAAAAATTACATGCAAAGAAAATTTACAACGGTTCTTTCGGTGTCAAATATTCATTATAGATATTATTTTTCGAATATTTTCTCACTGATTTTTTTAATTTCATCTCTACAGGACCGATTTATTCATGAAACATATGCCAAACTATCCTTTGCGTATGATGTACTTGAAGAGGCTTCATTCAATTTTACGGGGAATCACTGGATGATAAGAAATGAACTTACAGCGGTTATGTGCAATATGGTCAAGGTGAACCGCAAAATTCATTGCAGGAATAGTAAACTCAGACCATCTCGCCGAATGAAAAGCTTCGAAAGGACGGAAGTTTGTGAAAGGAGAAATGTATATAATTGTAGTCGTGGACCAGAATTTACTCTTATTGGTCTGGCGAGAGTTCAGAAAGTTGTCGAGGAAATCCTGGGTTTTTGGGAATCCTGTATAGTGGAGCGTCCCGGGAGTGGTAAGTTGAAGGTCTTAAAGAAATGTAGAAAACGAAATAAAAAAGCAAAGAGATGTTCTAAAATGAAAACAAGGAAAGACAGACGAAAATGTAAGAAAAGAAAAGGGAACAGAAGGAAGTCAAAAGCACAAAATTAAGTACAAACTTTTCAACGTATATCAGAAAACCAGCAAAACCAAATAGCTATTTTAGAACCATTAATATTTGGCTAGTGCCAGAGATAAATGTGTTCTAAAGGCAGAGCATTAGATTTTCATTTATTTGTATTATTTAAGAATTAAAAATATGCATTGATTATGTTTTGATTTACAGATTACATATGCCAATTTTTATAAGGTGATATATAGTACTGAGTATTAACAAACGCACATGCTTTTTTATAACATGCCAAGTTGCACAACTTATACATATTGCATTAACTTTATTGATAAATTTTTAAAATGGAGTTTTTGCACGCCTTAAATAAACAGCATTAAAATTGTATTTATATCATATGCAAAATACACTGGTGACTGCACTTGATTTTGTTTATCATCATTATGAATTTTACGTAGTAATTTAATGTTTATCATTTATGTGAATTTAATTTATAGTTTTTATTCCTGTTTTGATTTGCATAATTGAATATCTAGTCAAATGAATGTAAAATCTCTAGAAATCATCGAAAATTTTATTTAAAAATTCTACTTTTGTAGCATAGAGTTCTGATAGATATTTCATACATGTATATTGCCATACCGATGTTTTTCGGTCAAATTATGAAATATAGTTCAAACATTTTGATTTATTTTCAGAATTTCCTACTTCCTGCATGCCATATTTGCCGTTTGTGTACAGAATATTATTGAACACATTCCTTTATCGTCGTCGAATGTTTTCATTATTATAATGTCAGAAGTATGTTTTTCATTTTACTGATTTGCATATGTGAAATTGTGGTCGAGAGAAAGAAGGAAAGAGAGAGAAAAATAAAGGCAAGCATAAAATTTATATTTCTGTTTAAGATCACAATATTGATGAGGCAGTGCAATTTGTGATTATGTTTTGTTACTCCTATAGTTTGGTTTTTTTTATATCTTAAAGCAATATGAGCTGCATTTTTGATAATTTCATTTTGCTGGTTAAATGTGTTAATATGATTAATTTGTATGTTATTTAAACCATCATGATAAATAGAGACCAAAATAAACTTTTCTTTGAGAAGAAATATTTCTGTACAATCAAATATACAATATTGTATAAGAAATCATTATTGTACAGGACGACAATAATGCAATTTTGCTTCAATCAAAGCTTATTAAAAGTTCTTCCATCGCATTAATGAACAACAGAAGTTTATAAATGTTCAATTTTTCTGTCTTTAAAATAGTTAATTGTAACATTGCAGCAAAATTTTCCGATGTCAAACATGCAGCTCATATTGCTTTAAATTGTTGATTTTTAAAGAACATTTTACATGAACAACATTATTTTGTTTCTATTGATATATACAGTGTTTTTGTTATCTTTTTACAATAAAATTATTTGTTAAATTGCTTTTGTCGTTATTATTTTTTGTTATTAATTCTTTATACGTGTCTACAGCAAGTTTTATTTGACTTGTTTTGGGTCATTTTAACTTTTAGTAACTATATGCATTTATTATTTATTCAACAGAGTGGACGAACAGTTAGGGTATCAATGACTTATCCCCAATACGCTTACCATTTTTTTTTTCAAACTCTACTTCCAATGATCTTTAGTTAAATCAAAATTATCTAGAAATTTTATTTTTTTTTCTATCCGAAATTTTCAGGCTTAATAAATATCGTATTACGTGAAGTTTCTTTTATTAGTATCGGGAGTTTTTTTGGGGGGGGGAGGGGGGGGCATTTTATGAATGGATTAAGAAGCGATAATCGTATAAGTCGTGTTATTATTTAGTGGTGGTTTTGATTACCTTACCTAAAGGATATTTCAGTAGTAAATGTTTTAATATTATTTTTAACTTTTAAAATTTTGTTTCATTCAGCCAAAACATTTTTTTTCTATTTAAAGAATAGCTGAAACAACGTATAAATTCAGTAACGGGATAAGTAAAAATGTACTTTTTTCCTTTTCTTTTTAAGAACAGTCTTATTTTTGGGTGACTGAAAATTATTGTAGCAATGATTCATTTTTGAAAATCTTATAGATTTTTATTCTTAATGCTTAATTTTATGAATATATATGTAATTCGAATAAGAATTATTACTGTCGAAATTCAGAGGAAATCAAACTTGCAATATTAGCCATTTTTAAAAGAAATAATGTCGCTTTATCTTAAAGACAAGCATTTAATACTTTTAAAAACAAATATTAATCTAGTCAGGGGTCCAAGGCTCAGGTTCTACATCAGAATCTACAGTTCAAACTAGATAATAATTTAAACACTTAACTCGACTGATCATAAGCATGGTTACCTTCAAGAAAAATAAGAAGAGAGAAGGAAAACAGCAAAGCTGTTTGTTAAGAGATAATTTGGCGGGTGTGACCGAACAGTATTCAAGCTCAAAATCCATTGAACACTACAAATTCTGGATCAAAGCAAACATGGACCTCTAGATTAAAGGTGGGATTAGATCCCAGCTCTAATATTTTTTAGATCCGTGTTTTTGAGCTTGAATATCTTTCATTAACTCCATGTGTCTAATCTATATCACCAAACACCTTAAAATAGCCTATGTTTTGTTTTAATTTGTGTCTGTTTGATTGGTTTTTTTTTTTCTTAATTTGAAAATATAATGGTAATGCAAATAAGTATGTATTTATAATTTTAACAAAAATTATTAAGATATATTTTGGCAGTTTTATTCAAAATGTTTCAAACAAAAACCCAATCTATTCTCATTAACATGCGACGACTTTCTCCTTGTTTCTATATTTAGTATTACTTCCAATTTATTCTAGAACCAGTGCACCAATGTTTCGTAAACTATAATAAAGGTTTATCATACCTTATTTTGCTATTTTATTACTTCGTTAAAACCAGTGTGATTGTACAAACCAGTACGCTGAAGTTGATAGAAAATGGACGCTGGAGATCCTCATTGACAATATTTATGTAGTCTTTGAAAACAAGTGTTCGAATTTCGATGGACACTAATCTTAACTAATTAGCTGACATGTTTAATATATTGCATTGATGCCGAATTTATTCACAATTTTAATATAACAAGAAATAAACACTTGCTGTGGCCTTCAATTCGATATTTACAAATATCGATAATGTTTTATTAATAACCAATAGCTATTTTAATTCAAATGTCAATTCCATATATCCAAATGAACCTGAATTTAAAAAACCCACAGAGTCCGCTAAACTTGTATTTGGATGTTTTACTGTTTTAAACGATAAAGGTCTATCACAAACGAGAAGCTTTTCCATCGTCGGCTTTTTAAATTTGTTTATTGAATAATATTTTAATTTTGTATTTAACACACATTCTGATTTTCTGAAAAATTAGTTCATACTGTAAAACCCGGGTTGCCTACGTCACACTGACTAAGGTTAAAAAATATATCAATCCGCTTAATGTTAAATTTAAATTTTGTACTTTTTGTCTTTTTTTCTCAATACTTGAAAAATGAAAAACAAAGTATGGCAACAAAGCGAAGATTAAACTGTGCATAAATGCAAATTAAATATATTGATAAACAATGAAGGGTCAAAGTTGTTGGTCTCTTACAAAACGCCTAATGTCACAAGGATAACATATGTAATATATGAAAGCCCTAGACCAAACCGTTAAAAA
The DNA here is from genome assembly GCA_003671525.1 of Saccostrea glomerata. NCBI lineage: Eukaryota > Metazoa > Mollusca > Bivalvia > Ostreida > Ostreidae > Saccostrea > Saccostrea glomerata. The sequence continues at coordinate 2,269,749 of PRKT01000028.1, forward strand.
TATTGGCAAGGTTAAAGTTTTTGAAAAGAAGGTCAATCTCCAAGGTGAAGGTCAGAGATTCAAAGTTCTTGATATCAAATGAAAGTTATTGTTTCATGAATTAAACATGTAAAGTATTAAAGCCCTAGCCCTAACCCTTCAAAAGTTATGGTCAAGGTTTGTTTATTAAAAGTAGTTAAAACTCCGAGGTCAAGGTCAACTTTCACCTGCATGCTTATGTCTCCCACATTATTTGCAACTCAAGACAATCAATCTTAAAACTTATTGAAAAATTGATGTTGCAGAGATTTCAACGACCTCGATTAAACGCGTCATTATACAAATTCTAAGGTTGTTATGATGACCTTGTTAGCAAATACAACCTATAAGTGGGACACAGTTTGATGCCTTTTGACCAATGGTACTAAGGCCTTTGCTTTTCTGCTGTATTTAATAACGGAATGTTTCGTCTACCTGATCAGTCTTACGGCTCCACCTGTGATACACGGGATGCTCACTCCTCCGAGACACCTGATCCTACAGCTTTGATTTATGCCATCTTTAAGGATGTGTATCGTTAATGAATGTTGATCACTTTTCGTCATCTTCATCTTTTACATTGTTTACCATTTATATTCAAGACCCTTCGCACATTCAACACTTGTTTTCTTGTAGGCACCTCAAAGAAAAAAGCACTTATTGGACAGAAATATATTGTTTTTAGAAAATAATTTTTTGTTGGATATATATTAATTTTTTCACTTCTAATGATTAGATGTTAAATGTCCTAGCAACAACTTTCACACGATATTTGGTATTTTCAGTTATCATTGAGCAAATCATCGATTCTTTGGGTACAAATACCTACATATCTCGGGTGATTGAATCAAGTAGGGAAAGTGTCCCTTTTTCACTCTTGAATTTTCAAATTCACCCAAATCATCACACAACCATTCCAAAGTGTGTGACAGACTTGTCTCTCGGCATATTTTAATCTTTTTGGCAGAGATCTTCTTTATAAGCAGTTTGAAGCGATTGTTTTTATTTAAAAAATTACTATATGAAAAACAATGCAGTTGTCAGTGATTTGAAGTCCCTAAAGAGACGCTTGAAGGTTCCTGTTGTTTCGTCTGATATTTATTTCTTCAGCATTATGATATCTAGAATGTTTTTAGAATACCCCCCTTTTCATCAAGTTGAGTCTTCAAATGGTTTTAAAGAATAAAAATATCAAATTATAATGTTAGTTATAAAGATAATGATATTATATAGGTTAGCAATTAGTGAATCATCGGTACATAGTTTACGTTCGTGCAATCCTCTCTCCAGACAATTAAAGCATACGGTTCCGGGTTCTGGTAACTATATGTGTTCGGATCAACGAAATTCTTCCTCGAATTGTACTAAAAAATAGCAGAAGCTCCTGAAAGTTTTGAATCCCAGCACACACTTTCATAAGGTGACCTCATTTTGATAAATTTCAAATTCTTTTATCTTCAAAAATCCAAACTTTAGACAAAAAACATGTATATAAACTGTATTATAACATACATGATAAAACAAATCACACCAAGGCATGGCAGGTTTGTAAAAAAAAGTTATAAATAGACACAAAACATTGTTATCATAAGACAATTCTTTTAAAATTAGACTAGAGTAATCTAAATGTTAAACTAATGTCAAAATTAATTGAATGTTTTTCTTTATTATATTCATTCTCTATTAAACTTCTCATTTTTCAAAATTCTAATTCCCTTTCCTTGAATTTGAATTTCAAAATTGTTTTTTGTCTTCTTATAAGTATTTATAATTTGTATTTTGATAGATATTCGAATTACCGTAGTTCAAACTTGTGTGGTAGTTGTCTCCCTTGTGGCTGGTCTACACGCCAATAGATGTCGCCCATGTGACGGTCGGTCAACTGTTTATGTTAACAAAACGGGTACCTGTGATCACAACATAACCAAAGAAATTGTTCTTAACTCTTTCAAAGCACTGAATTTTGCATTGGAATCACTACAGAATGAAATGGTAAGACTTTGAGCAGTATGTTTAGATGCTTATATTAAAAATTTTTAAAATTTATTTAGTTTAAAAAAAATATTCTATTTTACAGAAAAGCCGATTTAACTTGATACAGAATGTCGTATATTCCAAACCAAAAAGTAATCAAAGTCCATTGAGGGAAATAATAAAGCAAAGTTTGCCAAAACACTTCATGTCTAAGGTATCACATAATCATTCTACAGAAATTATTATGGCAATATTTAACTAATAAACTAATAAAAAAAAATTCATTTAATGTTTTTTTCTTTGAAAATTTGTTTTGTTCTTATACATTCACCTTATAATACTATTCAATATTCACGCGAAGGCTTTCATTTGGAATTTTACAGGACCGCTTTATTCACGAGACAAATTTCAACATATCCTACGCCTGTGACATATTAGAGAGGGTATTGGAAAACTTCACAACAGATCATTTAAGCATACGAAACGAACTTACGAAAGTCCTATGTAATTTGGTCATGGTCAGTCGGAAATTTCACTGCAACAAAGGAAAACTCAGACAATCTTACCTAATGGGTAGCTTTATTAAGCCCAATAACTGTGGAATGGGAGAAAAATTGAACAATAATACTGATCATTCATTGATTCTGGAGGGGTTTGAGACTGTACATAAAACATTAGAAGAAACGATGATCTACTGGGACACATGCGTTGTAGAAAATTCGAAAAATGGCAAGTTGAAGATTGCGAAGAAATGTAAAGGGACAAAAAGAAGTGCGAAGGCAAGATGCTCTCAGGTCAAAGAAGGACAGCAAAGACGAAATTGTTCTCAAACGAAAGGCAAAAAGCAAAGGCAAAAATGTTCTCGAATCAAACACAGACAGCAAAGACGAAAATGCTTTCAGAACAGAAATAAACAGCATAGACGAACATTTCAGAATAAAAACAAACAGCAAAGACGAAAATGTTCTCATATCAAAAACAATCAGCAAAGACGAAAATGTTCTCAAATAAAAAACAAACAGCAAAGGCGAAAATGTTCTCAGATTAAAAATAAACAGCAAAGACGAATATGCAGGAAGACAGGAAAGAGAGAGTCAAGAAAAATAAAGAAACCAAACTAATGAGAAAGCAAACAAGTATACATCTCTTCCAATATGTTTTATTCAAGCAACTCCTATTATTTTTGGAATTTTTATTTTAGGTATTGGTTTGTGTTTTAATCATGTACCATCTTTTTAAAAACCATTTTGAATCTCTTTTTTTCATTTTGTATACATATACAGTGTTATCTTCATTATTTCTATATTAATTTACGCATATTTTAGATATACACATTTGCATCGTATGTGCATCTTTTGGTTCTTTGACTTTTTTTCTTTCTGACTTGTGTAACATATGTTTAATATATCAGATGCATACTCCTTAATATTTGTTTCTGTTTACTTGTATTGGCATTTGTAATAAAATGATGCTCTTTTTACAATTGTAAGTATGTTGCTGTTATGTTTTGACAAAGAACAGAGCAGAGTTAAAGCTAGTAGAAAAACAAGATGTATAAATTTGTTTTAACACTGATGGACGTATGATAATATGAAAGCCCTCTATCACTTTTCAAAAGTCAAAGCCAATGGGTCAAAGTTGTTTCTAGTAGAATATCTTGTTACGAGGACTATATACGTAAGTATGAAAGCCGTAACCCTAACTGTGCAAAAGTTGTTTGTATGTTTGTACGTTATTTAACGTCCCTCTTGAGATTTTTCACTCACTTCAAAAGTTATAGCCAAAGTTAAAGTTTTTTGATAGGTCAAACTACTAGGTTAAAGAGTCAACATTGTTGATATTTAATGGAAGGTCTTGTAACAAGGATTACATATCTGAACTATTATGTGAAGTAGCCTTAGCCCAAACTGTTCAAATGTTCTGGCAAAGGTTAGAGTGAGTTAAAATTTTGCAAAACTGGGTCAGACTAAAAGATCAGGGTAAAAAGGTCAAATCTGCTGATACCCAAAGAAATGTCTTGTCGCAAGAAATACACATTTTGCAATCGTAATCTTGACCTATTCCCTTGACATGGAAGAGTAACCAACCCCGTCCAATGTAAAATATGAAAGTCATAGGTCCCCCACCCACTTAAAAGTTATGAGCAAGGTTAAAGTTTTTTTGAATAAACAAACAGACAGAAGGGAGGGCAGGGCAGAAATTATATTTTTGAGAATGCCTCTTGGACGGGGTTGGTAACTCTTCAGTGTCAAGGGAATATGTCAAGATTACGAAAGGTGGTCGATCTAAAATAAAAAAGAGGAATATAAACAAAGGATACAGTTGGTCCAATCAAAATGTTTCTAAGATTAGTTATTGTTCTTGGTATGTAATCTTTAGGTTGATTTGGAATTAATCACCGTGTGTTATCTTCTCATTTCTCAATTTTGACCTATAAATTAAGATTGAATTAATCTTTTTTTTAGATCTGGGAATTTCTATATCTTAATTATCAAAGAAAGAACAACGTAAAAAACAAAAATACAAGGCGTTGTAAAATATTTATCGTAAAAACCTAAATCTGTTCCATAAATGGAAAAATCAGAAGCAATCAATCTTCATCGCTCAACCAAGCTCCACTTATTTATAAATTGATCAGGGAAGTCAAAATGTAAACAATACATTGTTATGACTAGGAAAATTATGCTTGAACAGCACTCTTTCTTTTCGTTAATTAATTCGTTTTTGAATATCTTATAAGCAGACATATTTTGAATACAACATTCACATTGGCGTGCATTTAGTAAACTTAAGCGCTTGTATAATCATATTGGACCCATTTAGATATACATAAAAATTTAACTTAACTATGTGCACATGTATTTTAAAAATTGAACAACCTTTTGAAGCAAAAGTTTTGTAAAGCATTTGGCAAGTTAATAAAAGGCAAACAATATGCCTTTATTATGATAAGATGAAAATTACATTTTTGATTTTAAAAAAAAAGGGAAAAAAATTAAAGGTATTTCAAAAACAATCTTTTTGGTGCAGCTGAAAGCGACCGGTGAATATATCTCAAACGGAAATCAAACTCGAAGGTCAAGGTCATAAGATCGAAATTGTTGGTATCCGAAGAAACGTTTTGTCACAGAAATATAGTTATTAAATATGAAAGCCCTAGTTTCAATTGTTCAAAGGATATGGACATGGTTAATGATTTTTTTTAAAGTGGCTTACATTCTTACGTCAAGTCAAAAGGTCCAATCTTATTACACACATTGACAAGTGTTGTCACAGTGAAAACACATATGAAGTATAACAATCCGAGCACAAACAATATGGCAAAGGTTAAAGTTTGGAAATATTTTTATAAAAGTGGGCCTAACTCCAGGGTCAAGAGGTCAAATTTGGTGTTAGCCTGATTTTGAAAAACTGACTCAGACTCAAAGATCAGGTACCAAAAGATTAAAAAAAGTACCCAAAGAAATGTCTTGTCGCAAAGAATACACCTGTGAAATATGAAAGTCAAAGCTCAACTAAATCAAAAGTTATGGGCAAGGTTAAAGTTTTTGCAGACAAACAGACAGCCAGGACAAAAACTACATAAACCCGAATCTTCGATTACGGGGGCATGATAATTATATTTATCCTGCCTCTGATAAAAATCGTGAAATTTCATTGGTCGAGAAGAATACTGCATGAAACGACGTTATGCTGTCTACCCACCTCATATTGATAATGTGCCCCCTCCACGTGACCTACCCACCACACATCAAATACACATCCCCCCTACACGTGCCATACTGCACAGATCATGGCTGTTTTTATTTGAACAGTCAAAGAGCCTAATAACTGACGTCATGTGAAAATAAAACGACGTCACAATGAAAGCAATCTGCTAACTCAGAAAGAAATAAAGTTTATTAGAAATCTCCGACAGGATAAATTCGTTATGTAGACACTAATTAGAGGGGTAATACTATACAATATATATACTCGATTCTCATTATATCGCGGGTTCCATTGTATCGCGGTATATTCCAAAAAACAGTTACATAGCTCATATCACTATTGTGGATAAAACTTTTTGCTTGTCGTCTGAATGTAAATTTCTGTGATGATTAAAGAGAATGGAACATGCGTCGGAAAAATTTTTATTCAAATAAAACGTACAGACACGTGCCATAAGTATTCGGTCAACATGGCGGTTTGTTTACGCTTGAAAACGAAAGTACATACTTTGAGTCTCTTGTTTTTGTATGTACACGTCATCGATGACGAAGTATTATAAATTTAGATTTTTAGTCACATGATGTATCACATGATCATTTGTTGTCGTCTGTAGTTAGTGAAAGTTGTCAGAATTACGAATTTGAAAATATGGGTCGAAAAGGGCAGGAGCTTGGGACGGAGGCGAAAAATATCATTATAGATTTGATACAGAGTGGTCTTTCCCGTCACAAGGTCAGTGAGATGTTGAAAATTCCAAAGTCAACAGTTATCGATGTCGCAAAAAAGTTTTTTGCCACAGGGTCAGTGGAAAACAAACCAAGAAGTGGGCGGCCGGCGAAAATGAAAGAAAGGGATTACCGTGGTTTAGAAAGGCTTGTGAAAACGCATCGTCGGGAGTCTTTAAGTGATATTACATCAAAATTTAATGAAGGCAGGACTGAAAGTGAAACTGTAAGTAAGCGGACTATTCAGCGTCATTTACATAGTCATGAATATAGAAGATGTGTAAGTAAGAAGAAACTTGTTGTGAAGGAGGTTAACCGACGAAAGAGACTGGCATGGTGCAGAGAGAAAAGGCGGTGGACAGTTCAGAATAACTGGAATAAAGTGATATTCTCAGACGAGAGCAAGATAATGATTGGACACGACCAGCGGGTTCATATTTGGCGCAAGAGAAACGAAGGTTGGCGACCCGATCTTGTGCAACACCGGACATCGCAACCCAGGTATGAAGTAATGATATGGGGGTGTATCTCTTGGAATGGTGTAGGGACAATTACACCGGTAAATGGTAACATAAATGCACAAAAATATCAGGACATTCTGGAAGAGAACCTGTGGCCAGTGATTGCTCGACATTTTCCTAGGGGTGGATATTTCTTCCAGGACGAAAATGCCCCCGTTCACCGAGCAAGGTCTACACAAGAATACATTGCCCAGAATGGAATAAACTGCTTAAGTTGGCCTGCCCAGTCGCCAGATATCAACATTATTGAAAACCTTTGGCTACTGATAAAAAGAAAGCTTCAGACACGCATTTCTTTCATTAAATCTAAAGACGATCTTGTGGAGGAAATTCGGGGCATTTGGACAAGCATCCGACCTAACTATGTTCAGAACCTATACAAGTCTATACCAAACAGAATTTTGAATGTTATCAGGCTCAAGGGACATCTTACGAAGTATTAACAAGTAATTTTAACATAATTTATATTTTTTTATTACTTTATTTCATTACAGCGAATGTTTGAAATTTCACACTTTCGTTTTCAAGCGTAAACAAACCGCCATGTTGACCGAATACTTATGGCACGTGTCTGTACTTTTACAGATTTCCATTCCCGTTTTTATTACATTTAAACCATTGAATTTATATTCTAGTAGAATCCATAATAAAGTTCATGTTTTGAATGTCTTTAGTTTATATAATTGTTTATTTTTTATGTAGAATTACATTGTAAAATTGCAAATAAGAATTGAAGTCCACGTCAACCTCAAAGTTTCCATGTTTTCTCATACCGCGATACATGTACTATGAGACTCTCCAATTTAGGAGGCAAATAAGACCTCCTGTTTTAAAAAAAGTCCACAAATTAAACGAAGCAGGCTTGGGAAATAATTTGACACCAAAAAGTTAGACCATAGTTTGGTTTATGAATATCATTTGATGAAAGTTAAAGTAAAAAATCGGAATTACATTTTTAATGCAAAAGTTTTAAATACCGCGATATAATGAGACACCAGTATATATGCTGCACGCGCAATGACCCTCCGGTGAATACGGCCTCAAATCCAGTGAATATGTAGTGTTATGAACTGTTTGAGCTTGTATATATTATGTAGGGAATATAAATAGACTATATAATAATGAAATATATGGGGTCCTTGAAAAAATGCATATTGGGCGAGGCTTTATGAAAAAATGCATATTTCAAGAACCCCACATATTTCAGCATTACCTACCCCTCTAAGTGTCTACATAACTAATAATAGTCGTACAAGTTTGAGCTCAACGGAGCTAAGTATATATACCTGCTAGTATTTGGATAGATGATGTCACAAACATGTTCAGATACCATTAGGCCCAATATTTAATAAAATTTATTTATTTATTTGAAGGAAAAGTAACATAATATGTATGATGACGATTGAAGCATTTTAGAATCAGATGTTATCCTCATGAAGTATGTTAGTGACTTGTGATAAGGTGTGACTAAATACTGATATTAAATATATTGTTTTGTTGTTTTTTGTTTGTTTGTTTTTTTGCTTGATTTTTTTTTGGTTGTTTGTTTTAGCTTTTATTGTTGTTGTTGTGTTTTAGTTTTTGTTGTTGTTGCTGTATTTTCTTATATTTTTGTTGAATATTGTGTTTTTCTAATCATCGCTGCGGGACTTGCACAAAATTAGAGCGCCAAGAAGCAGGTCACACATTATTTAATACACCATTTTCACGTTTGACCTTCCCTCCAAAATTACTCACAATTGCGCTTACCTGACCAAAGCTCTGAACTTTCATTTTATTGGGTTTTTGAAATATTTCTTTGCAATCGTGAAATCCCATAAACACAGCTTAATACATAAAAAATTAGGTAAAATTTGCTTGCAATTCGTTGTGATTATGATTCATATAGAAGTATGCATGATGCAGCAGGCAAATGGTTTTTACCTAGAAATTAGTACACTCCCGTACAGGAAAAATCCCCAATAATAAGTCCTTGTACCTATATTGCTTGGTCTTGAGTCCAAATTGTTTACGAATATTTCGTATTTGTTAAAAAAATAAAACTGCTGATTCTAAGAATTTGTAGTCCGGTTAAATCAGCTTATAACGAGTTATGTAATAAACTGCAGAATTAGATACATTTAAAATATATAAAGTGATTCATTGCATTGACATTTAAATTACATTTTATTCCTGTTTTGCACACTTTCGAATATATTTTCATACACTAAACGATCAGTGCTATTTTGATTCTTTTACCATTTTCCTAAATTAACACTTATTAAATAAATGATAAAAAATATTTGATTGAATTGCATGTAACAAAATTATATTAGCTGTATTAAAAAAAAAAAGTGGTAAAAGTCTATAATAATTTGTTTCCATTGAGTTAATACTATAAATGTTATTGGAGGCAGAGCGAACATAGACCTCTAGTAACATTAGAGGTGGGATGAGGTGCCCAGCTATAGGAGTGATAATCACCCATCGGCCGTATACAGCCCCGTGTGCTCCTTAACGTTAAAAGAAAACAATAGTGATGCACTATTAATATTATTTATCCTGAAAGACACACGACGTATTCCTGAAATATTTGTTCCTATCAAATAAGTTTCATAAGAAAAAAAATACCCGCTATTTATGTTAGATTCCAGTAGGTAGTGCCCTTGTGATCCTACTTGGAAATGACCAGCATTGCCTTATATAACATTTATATGTTAAGTTATTATACATTTTTATATATATGATATATATTTATATAATTATAAATACAAACTGTATTAGTCTGTTTAATTGTTTGCTCTGCTCTATTTTGTATTGTTTGATGGACATTTGAGCTTGATTACTCTCCGTTATTTCAAAATTTCATTATAAAGATAAAATATTTTAAAATACATTTGACTCAAAGATTACAGAGAACTAATCAACAAACATTCTGCATAAAAACTACATGTGTATACATGACAGTGTCAATGATACACAAGATATTAAAGAAAATTGCACTTACAAAGCATAGACGTACATGTACATGCATCTATGAACAATTTAAAATGCCTAGTCAATAGGTAGAGTGGCTATCAAAAAATGTATTAATTGTTCATTCTATGAAAAATACTGAAACAATGAGCAAGATCGTATTACTATAAGTCTATGTGAAACTATTTCTTTTCTTCTTTGGAAGGACGCCAGCAAAATGTGGGGATATCATTATTTGAAATCTTGTGGTTTATCACATTTGAGAAAATGATTTCAGGATATACTGCTAATCTAACCTGTCTGCACAGTTTCTAATTTCAGATGCTACCTAAATCCGGAAGTCCGACTATTTTCCATCTCATCTCTGGTGCAATATGTAATGTTTAAGTATTCTTCCTGTAGCAAAATTGACAAATTTTACATAATTTTTGGTTTTGTTGAAGTGCTGAATAATCATATATTATCTAACAATAAAACATATTGGAAGGTCCGTGTTTGCTCTACTCCTATTTTGTATTGTTTTATAGACTTTTGAGCTCTGATACTGTTCGTTATCTCTATTGTGAAGGATAGGAGATTGAGCATTTAAATTTGTTAGAACTACAGCCGAGGCAGCATTGTATTTATCATAATGGCCAACAACATTGCAAAACCATCATGCAATTCTTACAATATCAAAACATAATTACAAAGAAATGTAACGTAGGCATAACAAAATTTATAAAAATTATCATTTATTTTTTTTATTTGAATATATTGGAATATTGCAACAACAAAAAATTAATGATGAGAACGGCATTCTTCAATTTCTCCGGTCGAAGTCATATATCTTTGATGAAATTTTAAATAATAAGCAATACTTTTTGGTGATATCAATAATTCATTTCAAGCGATTTGTGTGGGGAATTATATCAATAATTTATGTATTGTAGTCTCTCTCTATTGCGCACATTGTTTTAAAATATATTTTGTTGATGGGGAAAACTAAATATCGCGGTTCACAAGTTCGTCAATAATTCAAAACTGAAGATAAATGTCATTTTTTGAACGATCATCATTAATTTTAAACACATCAACTGAATTGAAGATGGATTCAAATATATATAAATAGCTAGATCTTGAAAAGAAAAAATACGTCGATGTGATTTGAAAACAAAAGAAATTTATTTAGATTTCAATTTAAAATACGGGATATCAATTGTGTCCCGTTATAGCAAACTTATTTTTGTATTCATATGAATCGGAATTCATTTTAAACTTTTAGAAAAAATTAAAACACTTGCTGTGGCCTTCAATTCAACATTTAGATACCGGTATATCGAATACTGTTTTATCATATTAACAATTATATAGTTATTTCCATTCATATATCGACAACTAGCTTGATATTTAAAACACCATAAGTTTAACACATCTGTTTTATATTTGGATGTTTTACAAGATTTAAAACGTTATTTGTAGCCCAGCGACAAAGTTTAATGATAATTTTTTTAAATTGTTAACATCACTTTTCTCATGTAGAATTATCCTTATTAATTACATATGGGGTTTATGAAAAATATGCATGGACACAATGAAATACTTGGAGATAACAAACTGTATTCAAAGGTCCATAGAAAAATACAAAATAGATGCAGATAAAACACGGACCTCCAAAACGTCAGAGGTGGGATCAGGTGCAATGGAGAAGTGAGCATCTCCTGTCGACCGATCATAAAAGACGTGTGCTCTTTGTCATGATCGAGAAATAACGGAAAATCCGTCGTAATGATAAAAATTGGGCTAACAATTCGTATGAAGAGCGTCAGTCAGCATTTGATAAATTTTATTTGCTGACAAGGTCATTGTATCGACCATATAACTTACGAAATGATGACTTTAAACGAGACTGCTAATAGTATCTTGATGTTGTGTTAACGTTTACAGCAAGTGTTTTTGAAACACGTTTTCCAGTAATCAGTTTTCCTTTTCCTCTCCTAGCGCAAAGGTTAATACTGTCACATTTTCCTAACTTCCTGTACATTTCATTGTGAATCTTGCTCGAGTTTTTTTTTTTTACAATAATTTCTATGAAATGACAACACTCCTAACATATTTATAAGATAATGATCGTGGGAATCTAGTAGAAATTCATTAGTTGGCCTGAAGTGACATAGGGGAAAAATATCCAAAAATGCTTTATACTTAATTTTTAAGTCACAAAATACTAGTATATAGAAAGCGCTAGATCAACCTTAGGTCAAATAACTAAAAGTATACTTTATTATTAGAATCAAAATTTCAATTTATATTATTAAAAGAATTAATGTGCGAAATCTAAAAATTATTGCTCTGAAAAAAATATAAACATGCGTGCAGTTATCAAACTATTGTTAAACAATTAATTAGTAATAGCAAAATAAAAAAGATAAAGCTCGCAACACTTCTCTTCTATAGAGTGTAACTATTAAAAAAGATATCTCGAATTCAACATAATACAATTAAAGATCTCTTAGTTTAATTGATCTTTGTGAAAAAAATTCATGCATGCAATAATTGTTTTATTACTTTCAAAAATCGTTAAAAATAGTAATTCAACATATTATTTATATACAGGCCTAAAATATTTTTTCACTAGAGTATTAATTCATTTGTTAAGAGCACTTGTATGTTTCTGTATTTTTTTTTTTACAACTCAATTTTACTTTATCAACTTTCTTGTATACTTTCTAATCTTTTTACTCATTTTGTTGCATGATTTGTCCGGGTTTTCTGAAAATAGGACATTCTTTGCATTGATAAAATTTCTAGATTTAAATTCTTAATAATGACCGTGGGAACTATTAGAAGATAACAACTTATAATTGAACAATCTCGAAGATTTTTCATTGATGAAGTATGAATAAATAACATATCCGGAAACTTTCATGGTTCTTTGTTGTACGCTTAAATGTTTAAGTATACTACAGAATGTTTTATTTAGTGTATAGAATCCCCTACAAGTAAATCCCCTAATAATGAAAATACTGGGGCACACAAGGTCGATAAACATTTAAATCTTATATTCCTATCTTTTTATCTATTCTAACAAAAGTTCATACCTTGCAAAAGAAAATGCTGATTCCTAGAAGTGTTATCATTTAAAAGGTTACTATACTTATAAAAAGAAAACTTTAAAAAGTTATGTAATAAATTACAGGTAATTTCTGAATACGTACTTTAAAATGAGTGATTCACTACATTTCAATTTAAGCAATTTGTTCGAATTCCTGGTTGTAATTTAAAAAATATTATGATAAACAAATGTGTTCATCTAACTTTTTACAAATTCATTTCAGTATTGAATAAATGATGTCATTTACCAATTTTTACATTTACTCATGGAATAACCTTGCAATTTATCCCCTTCCAATATCTTTATTTTGAAATTGTGATTTCTAGAAAGTCACTGCTATAAATGCACATTATCCATGTGCACACATGTAAACCTTTTTTTATTGTAAAACTGTCTTTTTTTTTTCTTGGTTCAAACGGATATATCAAATTAATATAAGAATGAAAATAAATGAGATTTAATATTAATTAAAACAAAAAACGTTGTCGAAATTCTTCATATATTTCATTGTCAAAGATCACATTAAGAAACCCTTTTAATGCAAAGGGTTTTTAATAAATACTGCTAAACATAATCACAAAAACAGGTTTGCTTATAACAGGTCACTATAAGAACCAATGTGATTAAAGAACAATATGGTTGACCCAGTCTTCACAAACCAAAAAAATGTTTGAAATAAACGTTCGGAGGGTGTGTACCTAAGCGTAAATTTTAGAATGTTTTCAACCAAAAAAATTTGTAGAAGACTAGAAAGAAGGCTAATAAATATAAAAAGTTCTGAAAAAGCCTTTGTCTTTGATGTCAATAAACCTTGTGTATGAAAGATATATAACTTGTCCATGTTAGAACCTGATGAGACTATGCCATCTCATGACAGAACAATTGATAGTACATGAAAAATAATTATCTAGAATGAAAACATTTTTTTTTCTTTTTGTAACAGCGGACATTTTGGAAAATTAAGCACAATGATCGTGCACATCCCAGTTTGTCCAGAGGTACGTACAAGATAATGCTACTACAGCTGTAAAAGATGGTGATAACAGTACTCAATCTCATGAATAAAGTAACCAAAACAAATCCATAATATCACCAAATGCTTAAAAGAATTGTTCTAGAAAATGGAAAAAGATAGGAAAACAAACATCGTGTGATTTGACAACAATATGTTATGTGTACGGTTATATCAATGTTTCCTGAACTATATTTTACCACACTATAAAATAAAATGACAAGTTTTAAGGACATACGCAACATACCTTACCTACTGATAATTTTTCAAAATATTCGAAAGATATTATAGTGCCATCAGATGCTCATAGGCAAAAATCAGCATCATTACCAGGGGTGTTTGAAAGCTAGCAATTGATGAAAATTCTTGGATGATTCAAAGAAAAATACATAAAAATTACTAAACACATATTCTAGATGTTTCTTATATCTTAAGGGGGTCGACTGTAGTTTTCATTGCGCAATATTTCGCGCATCATAGAAAAATGACGCGTATTTACCGTTTTAAAGCAATTCTTTTTACTTAATTGAAAAAAATGACGAGATTCAAGAAAATTACAGGTTGAAAAATTTGATAAAAAATTTAAATAACTGATTTTTTAAACGATTTTTCAACTGATAGGTATATTGACGTCCTAATGATGTGCTTTTGACGTTATGATAACGTGAGCTCTAATAATTATATAGAAGGGGTAATAAAAATGTTATAAAAGAAAAAGTAATAAACATAAGGTCTTGAAATTTAAATCATAGAAATTTGAGAATATCTTCATCATTTTTGTTATATTTTTGTAAAACTGCTTTGTATCCATCATACTTTGTATTACTCTATAGAAGTAGGAAAATTCTTTAATTTTGGGCATTTTGAGATGCCCCTTCTGGTAACAAGACGGTATAATTTTGTGTTACTCACACATAATGTACAATATAGTATTACCCATCATATTATTATAGTTTGAACAAAAACTCTATTGTAGTATTTGTATTATTTGCTTTAAAGTACTAAAAATTGGCACTTTCCTATATACATGTAATCCTATAGTTAATGTACCTATATTTTGAGACAGTCCTTTAAAAATTGGACGGTAGATTTCGCCCAAACTTAAAATGAACACTAAAGCTAATGTAAGTTATTATATATTGTACAAAAATTGTACATGTAATCCTATAGTAAATGTTCCTATATTTTGAGACAGTCCTTTAAAAATTGGACGGTAGATTTCGCCCAAACTTAACATGTACACTAAAGCTAATGTAAGTTATTATATATTGTACAAAAGTTGTACATGTAATCCTATAGTAAATGTACCTATATTTTGAGACAGTACTTTCAAAATTGGACGGTAGATTTCGCCCAAACTTGACATGTACACTAAAGCTAATGTAAGTTATTATATATTGTACAAAAATGAAATGTTTCACACAATAAAACCCCACTCAGCCCCCTTTAATTGTTTAAGAAGTATACTACCCAAAATATAGACATTAAAATGTAGTACTGTACACAGTTTCTTCAAGAATTCAAACTGTTCAACTCCATGGAAAAAAAGATCCAACTATGTCGCGTATGTTCTTTAATGTAAAATCCCCCAATAAAATATTTCAATTTTAAAATTGTTTAAAAATGAAAAACTGTGAACTACATCATGTTGTATACTAGTACATGTATATTTTTCCTGCCTGTAATCTATCATATATCATATCTATCTACATTTAGCGAAAAAGTATTCAAGCTTATTCAATGT
Organism: Saccostrea glomerata; assembly: GCA_003671525.1. Lineage (NCBI taxonomy): Eukaryota > Metazoa > Mollusca > Bivalvia > Ostreida > Ostreidae > Saccostrea > Saccostrea glomerata. The sequence continues at coordinate 2,285,503 of PRKT01000028.1, forward strand.
TTTTTTCATAATTTGAGGAAACTTTTTTCATGCAAAGTATGCCTTACACTTTACCTATAAGGCCAAAAAATTTAATTTATAGTTTCTCAGGCCAAAAAATTCAAAATTCAATGCGACAGGTCGTTTTTTTTTTGAAGCAGGTTTTACATCTTTTTTTTGTAAGTCATTTGTGCAGTAAAATGATAATTTCTACTAATTCTTAAGTTTTGTTCTCTGAAATTAGTTATACTATGTATTCAATGTTAAATAATGTTATTCCAAACATTTATTTAAAAGTTAACTGATAAAATACTTTTAAATTTAGAAGAAATATATTGTTTTTCTAATAAAAACGTCTTTCTTAGCATTTATGAAAAGGTGAATAACTCGATTTTCTTTTTCAACTTGGAAAAATAGAAAATTGAGTTATTTCCCCTTTCAATATGTCAATAGCATTGATCTTGAACTGATGCGGCGGTGCCTGAGAAACTATTGATTATTTTTTTTTTTGGCCTATGGCAAATTCAAGTTTTCAATGCTTTTCTTAAAATCTGGATAATGCTATTTTATCACTGCATATCATCAAACAAAAAAAGTTAAAACTAATTCAGTTTATATATTTTTAATTCTTAAAAGTTTAACTAATGCATCATCATGCTGATGTTTGTAGATTCAATATAATAACAAATTATTTTTTATTACACACTTAATACACATAACAAAAAATAAAACTTTTTCATTAGATTTTTTGTAATATATAGAAATTCTGTCATATGATTTATTTGTTATTGTTCCTTAAGATTGTGCAGGATATAGATATGTAAGGAAAATAAAATAAATATCTGCAGAAAATAAAAATCTTTATACATATGACAATTAATTTATAAACACAATAAAAGGACTGAGGATAATTTAAAATTAACTTTTACAGAGCTCTTTTTAATTACGTGTCAGAGTCTTCATATATTATCTCAACACCAAAAAGCACAAAAATTTAATTAGGAAGCACAGCTTAGATTTCTCATATTAAATCGCTTTCATAGTAAATGTACCTATATTTTGAGACAGTACTTTCAAAATTGGACGGTAGATTTCGCCCAAACTTAACATGTACACTAAAGCTAATGTAAGTTATTATATATTGTACAAAAATGAAATGTTTCACACAATAAAACCCCACTCAGCCCCCTTTAATTGTTTAAGAAGTATACTACCCAAAATATAGACATTAAAATGTAGTACTGTACACAGTTTCTTCAAGAATTCAAACTGTTCAACTCCATGGAAAAAAAGATCCAACTATGTCGCGTATGTTCTTTAATGTAAAATCCCCCAATAAAATATTTCAATTTTAAAATTGTTTAAAAATGAAAAACTGTGAACTACATCATGTTGTATACTAGTACATGTATATTTTTCCTGCCTGTAATCTATCATATATCATATCTATCTACATTTAGCGAAAAAGTATTCAAGCTTATTCAATGTTTTTTTCATAATTTGAGGAAACTTTTTTCATGCAAAGTATGCCTTACACTTTACCTATAAGGCCAAAAAATTTAATTTATAGTTTCTCAGGCCAAAAAATTCAAAATTCAATGCGACAGGTCGTTTTTTTTTTGAAGCAGGTTTTACATCTTTTTTTTGTAAGTCATTTGTGCAGTAAAATGATAATTTCTACTAATTCTTAAGTTTTGTTCTCTGAAATTAGTTATACTATGTATTCAATGTTAAATAATGTTATTCCAAACATTTATTTAAAAGTTAACTGATAAAATACTTTTAAATTTAGAAGAAATATATTGTTTTTCTAATAAAAACGTCTTTCTTAGCATTTATGAAAAGGTGAATAACTCGATTTTCTTTTTCAACTTGGAAAAATAGAAAATTGAGTTATTTCCCCTTTCAATATGTCAATAGCATTGATCTTGAACTGATGCGGCGGTGCCTGAGAAACTATTGATTATTTTTTTTTTGGCCTATGGCAAATTCAAGTTTTCAATGCTTTTCTTAAAATCTGGATAATGCTATTTTATCACTGCATATCATCAAACAAAAAAAGTTAAAACTAATTCAGTTTATATATTTTTAATTCTTAAAAGTTTAACTAATGCATCATCATGCTGATGTTTGTAGATTCAATATAATAACAAATTATTTTTTATTACACACTTAATACACATAACAAAAAATAAAACTTTTTCATTAGATTTCTTGTAATATATAGAAATTCTGTCATATGATTTATTTGTTATCGTTCCTTAAGATTGTGCAGGATATAGATATGTAAGGAAAATAAAATAAATATCTGCAGAAAATAAAAATCTTTATACATATGACAATTAATTTATAAACACAATAAAAGGACTGAGGATAATTTAAAATTAACTTTTACAGAGCTCTTTTTAATTACGTGTCAGAGTCTTCATATATTATCTCAACACCAAAAAGCACAAAAATTTAATTAGGAAGCACAGCTTAGATTTCTCATATTAAATCGCTTTATATTTTTCCAACATTGACTATTGCATACAAAATTTTCAATATTAGTTATTCCAGTAACCAACAAACCCACAATATTGAAATAAATGTGTTAGTAAGGTAATTAATCACACTGTAGTCAAAATAACAAAGTAATGACTTTGTTTTATCAATACAAGTTTATATCAAAAACACTTATAAATTGCACATAGAATGGCTTATACATGTACAAGAATATTGCATCTATTCATAATAAAAAATGTGGAGTCGTAAACTTCAAAGTTTGTGCCGATTTTTAGATTTCTACTTAACTTAGGCCAATTTATAAATTGAATACTGGTTAAAACATGATTGTGTTATTCCTACTTCAAAATTTTCATTTAAAATACTTCCAAGGTTTTATAGCACTTCTTATTTCATAAATATTTAATCTAATACAATATTTATATTCCATAAATCAATCTAAAATATATATTTACATACAAAAACCTGGAAATACCAAGACAAAAATTGAAAAACATTTGCTCCCATCACATTGTTTTACATTGTCTTGACTATGCAGCAATTGCCCCTGAATTTACATAGACTTATAACTCAATTTTTTTGAAATACAGAAATGAAGTCATATCAATATATTCAATAATATAGTCATCTTGTAAATAGAATGTAAGAACATTATCATAATGTAATAGAAAAATAGTGTTTGGTTTTCTGTCGATATGAACACATTCACAATAATATGGTTACAGTCCCGACAGAGATGATGATAATACTACGCGTTAATAGGATGAGAGTTTATCAATTAATCAAGTCTAATTAGAACTGAATTCTCCACTGTTTGATGTTACTATCGTGTCCAGCGGATACAATCGTGTCGTTGTTTAACCAGCTTATCCTCGTAGGATGACTCAACTTATGTGCACCTAAAAAAAAATAGTCATTCCCTTCTGAATTGGTCATTTTAGGCTTGGCTTTATTAAAACAATAAATATTCTGCGATACCTTTGATAACTAGACTCTGTTTACATGTTAAAAGATTCCATTTACATATAATGTGATTCTATGTTATGTTGACTTATGAGGTTGTGTCTCACCTTTAATGGCCAGACTGCGTTTACTGTGAGGAGCCGTAGGTTTCCACACGACAATACCCTGATCCAGAGAACCTGATGCGAACAGTGAGGAATCGGGAGACCAGGAAATACACGTGGCTCGGGCAGAGTGTGTAGGATCACTAAACAACAGCTGTAAAACAACAGTATGTCATAAATCAAACCTTTCCTATCTCTTCTCTGTTATACAATTTTTCAAGAATTCACAAAAGTGTTTCTTTTATAAGTTAGTTTATAATTACATAAGAATAAAATGATAAATTCTAATTTTTTTTTTTCTTTTAATTCAAATATTTTTTTTTACAAATGATTTTTTTGTGGTAATTCAAATTGTTTAAACCTCTCAAAAAAATCACACGTTTTGTTGACATCCCCTGTAAAGTTATTTTAAATATTTTAAATTAATGATTAATTTCTGATTTAATTTTTGATACAGACCTCGTAATCGGGAAGTTTGAAGCACCTGACATATCTATCGGCTCCCGCCGTGGCCAGGTACTCCCCGTCAGGTGAGAACATCATGTCCCCCGCCACCCCCTCATTGTTTACGGTCTGTATCTCTTGCAGGGCCCCGTTAGATTCACTGATACTGTAAAAGTGAATCTTCTTGTCCTGCACAAATAAAACACAAATCTTTGGTGCACACTGTCTGATAGGTTAAAAATACTAACGTGTTGCATGGTAAAGGGAAATAACTCTTAAAAGATTCAAATTTTTACTCTACATGTATAAAGTTACAAGCACTAGTTATATTATTACCGTGGTTCCACAGACAGCTACAAGGGGTCGACTGGGATGCATGGCTACACTGGCTGGATCATAAGGCACTGCCATAGAGAAGGTCTTAGCTCGGTTCTGGAAAACTACCACCTAAAAAATATAAAGAAAAAGGTTTCCTTATTATCTGAAAATGCATGCAAGCTGGCTTCTGTAGTTAACAGAAAAACTATGCATATAATGTCACAGCTTTATTATTAATTGCTCCTTCTCAGATTGTCAGATTGATACAGAGTACTTACATGTTTGATACAAGCCACCACCACAAACATAGAGCCTGCTGCCACAGCTTTAGGCATGGACTCCAAGCTATGGGACTCTCTACAACAAAAATATTAAGATAGGAAAAATGCTGAAATTGTTAGAAAAGAAAATGAGTTCTTCTTAATTAAAACTCTTTGATCTGGCATCAAAAACATTATTAATTCATAATATGTGACAAATATTTAAACTTTTCAAACTCACTACAGAAATCCAAGTAATTATCAATTATACTTGAAAAGGAAATATTAAAAAAATAAAACTGAAGACGTACCCATACTGTTTAGTCCCCACATTGGAGAACTTGAGGGTGTCGTCCATACTGACTGTGATTAAATCTCCGTTAGAGATGACCATGTCCTGAATCTGGTTCTTATGACTGGTTCCTGTGAACCGGTCATTCTCCCCGGTTCTTGCGTCCCAGTAATCTTACCAAGGTTAAGGAAATCAACACTGGAACTTTACATTACATTGAAACCTACACACGGATAATCAATATGTTTATACCTGTACAATGGAACTCAACATTGAAACTTCCCATTACATCTGAACAATCAATGGGCAATTTTAACAGGTGACTTTGTGTTAATGTGTTTAAGATGTCAAGGTATCCTTAATTATCCCATAATAATACTTGAAGAGTGACTTTGTGTGATATTGTACTTTCAGATATCAGGTAAAATACCTAGTGATTCACTCTTTCTGCTGGTGATTACTTATGTATACATGTATAAACAAAAGGATACTGATATGAGAGTCCAGGGCCCCAGCAGCTGAGTAGATTGTCCCCTCACAGAGGGCCATGGCACTGATTGGTTTATTGTGACCCTAAAAATGTCAATAGTTTTCATTAATGAATATAATCAACAATTCATGTCTTTAGCGATAAATGTGCTTCACTTAACTTTTCATTTATCAGAATGAAGCGCAATGTTTAAATTGCATGTTTTCATGAAAAGTATGAACCCTTTCATAATGAGTACCTAGCCAGAAGAAAATGAGCTGCAGGATGGTCACAGTTATAATCTATACCATATCCTTCTCACCTTTATTACCTTTCTAGGGGTGGAAGGATTGTTGATTTCTAAGTAGCACTCACCTTTAACACCTTTCTAGGTGTGGAGGGGTTGTTGATGTCTAAGTAGTTGATGAAGCCTGACAGAGACACGGTCAGGATGCTGTTCCCCTGCCATAAACAACCCACCTGCATGTCCTCCACAGTTTTACCCAGCTCAAAAGTTCTACAAAACATTTAACAGGTGATACTCCTAGAAAAATTTTATGTTTAATGACCTACAAAGGTACAAAGCATTCAACAGGTGAATAAAAACACAAATGTAACACACATTTCATATTTGTAAACCGTAAGATTTCTATAAAAATATTTCAAGCTTTACCTATACATTTTTAAAATGTGTATACTTTCATCAGCTGATACATGTATATAAACATAAATATAGATTGTGATAATTAGAGTTAACATACTGCACTAGTTCTCCACTGGGGACTTTAAATAAATAGATTGGGATAATTAGAGTTAACATCCTGCACTAGTTCTCCGCTGGGGACTTTAAATAAATAGATTGTGATAATTAGAGTTAACATACTGCACTAGTTCTCCGCTGGGGACTTTAAATATTTTGGCTGTTTTGTCTCCGGACACGGTTAGAACTTGTGATCCATCGTCATTAAAACACAGCTGTAAAGGGAGATAATACAGGTGTGAAACAACACAACTAAACTCTAAATTATTTATATGATCAGGAACTTTGAAAATTATTCAGAAAGGAGGCTAATACTATTTTTTCATTTAAAGCAAATGCTAAATGATCAAAAGAATTTTAAAATTTACAGCTTAAATTCCACTACTGTACAGAATACTTACAGCATAAATTCCACCATTGTGTGCAGAAGGGGAACCCAGTTCTCCAATTTTTTCAGCAGTTTTTCCATCATATATAAAAGCCTAAAGTAAATGAACAACTCTTTTAAACAAGAGGCCCACGGGCCTTATAGGTCACCTGAGTATTGTGTAACAACTTTCAAACAATTACCTTTGGTTTGTGTTTTAAACCAGAGGCCATGAAATTCACAATTTTGAAAGAGGCACCATTGCTTATCATAATTACATGTATAAACTTTGCATGCTTACTCTATTTACTTAATACCCAGAGGTATATCAGAGTAACAAAGAGAAAAATGCACTTCCACTTTATAACCAGTTTTGCACCTCACTACAAAGGAACCACTGGCCCTGGGGCCACATACCTGGTATTTCCAAATTTTGCAAATTTTATCATAAAATTGTTGATTAATACCAATGAGCAGATTTCAAAGCATTAAATTATTTTCAGACTTTGTAACAC
>PRKT01000028.1:2294794-2368659 GCA_003671525.1 Saccostrea glomerata
GGATAGCAATAGGTCACCTGAGTTTACTCAGGTGACCTAAAAATAGGAAAAGACAATGCACTACTTAAAAAATCTTTAATTAATAGTCTAGTTTTAAAGCAAATTAATCACTTAAAAGTATAGAAAATATGCCACAGATTAAACAAACCCTTTTGTCAGCACCACCACTAATGAATACTTCTCCTTTTGGGGAATACCTGACTGCATTTACAAAGTTTGTGTGATCCTACAAATTAATATAAAAATACCTGACTGCATTTACAAAGTTTGTGTGATCCTACAAATTAATATAAAAACAGTCATTTCACTTTTTTTCTTTAAAGTTCAAAAATACATAAAAATCTTCAGTTTTCTCTGTCAAATATTCAACTTCTTTAGGACTCAGTATTGAAAAAAAAATTAAATGCTGACAACCTTTTACTTGACTTTTTAAAGATTTAGAAGATACAGTGAGTTTCAGGGAAAATGATCGGGATTGAATATATACAAACTATTACCCATCTTGAAAAATCACAGCTGCATTCACTTTTTTTTTTATTTATCCTCAACAGTTCTTACAGACACATAATTATTTGAATGTTAATTATTTTATTGACATACCTTGAGAGAGATTTTGAATTTAAATGGTGGACCTTCATAGAAGCAGAGGCTGTTGTCTTCACTGGCACTGACCAGTCTGAAAGGCCGCTCTGGACGAAAGCTGATGGCATTCACGGCAGCACTGTGACCAATCAAATCACCCAGGGAATTCCCACTGTCCGCAGTGAACACATGAGAAAATCTGTAAACATAAACATTAAACTTTGAATTGCACTGTTCCCTGACTTGATTGTTCTTAATTACCTCAAAACTTACGATATAAATATCTTTAGACTTAAATGGTATTTAAAATATTTCTGAACATATCATTTCCCCCAAAAAGTGCATAACATGCAATGACTATAATAACTATTAATAGTAACAATGAGATATCATCTTTTCTTTAATAAGTATCTTTAATCGGAGGTTTTAATTGGTTACTTTTGGTTCCCCTGTCCTCCTGCTGCAATCCTTTGACTGTCTCCAGACCAGGTTATGTCTTTCACCTCTCCAGCAAATGGCTGGAATTCATTTTTCAAAATGTGCTCTTTATTTACTGTATCCCAAACCCGAACTTTACCAGACATGTCTAAAATACATAAAAACATTCTATTAAAACTACCGAGATCAATTAAAATACCTCGTAACAAATTTGTATGTAGGTAAATTCTTCAATGCAGAGAAGTTTTTATGTAATACAACCTCCTGATGCTATATAGAAACCGCTCGGGGCGTAGGCAGCACATGTCGTCTGGGTAGCGTGCTCTGTGTAGATGTCAGATGCTATAGGATTCTGATAGGGAAAAAAAAACTCAGTTACTAACTAAAAAAGTAGTGATGTACACAACAAACATCACTGAATCGAGCAAATCCAGTTGTCCCCTACCTCGACATCTCTGATTATGACACTGTTTCCGTTGGTATACAGCATGTTGACTTTGTTCTTAGGGTCTCCATTAAGGACTAGCGGTTTGCCTCTTGTTGTTCTTGGTAAACTGGCAAAGCACTTCACTAAAAAGTACAAGAACACATTTACAGAATCATTCATGAAAAATCATATAACAAAGAAAAATTTCAAACTACCAAACTGCATGCAAATAAAAATGCTTTGTGTCCAGCATCATTTTCATGTAAATAATGATATTAAACAGAATTCTTTGGTTTATGCTGTGACAGAGTATTTATGACATGTCATCATGGTAATGGTTTGGGGTAATGGATATCAGCCTGGATAGCTAAGTTGGTAGAGCACCTCACTGGAGATGCAGGGGTCCCTAGTTCGATTCCCAGTCCACTGAGTCCAGTCATACATTTTCTCCTTTTCTGTTATAGACTAGGTGCCATTGACCACCCCTGGACTTGCAGGTAAAAGAACTTACGTTGTGTCTCCGAGAACAAAGACAATCTGAGGAGGGAGGAATGTAATGGTTTCAGCCATGGATATCAACCTGGATTGCTCAGTCGGTAGAGCACCTGACTGGAGATACGTGGGTCCAAGGTTTGATTCCTGGTTAAGCTATACAATATCTCTTTTCCTGTTACATTGTCATGTACATGATGTGTGTGAATACTGATAAAATATGTATGTCAGAAAACATAAAATTACCATGGAAATTTATGCAGTAAAAATCATGATGACTTAAAATTTTCCTGTTAAAATATTTTTGGAAAGAAGGTACATGTTCAAGTTGATGGGCTATGGCTAGATGATAAAAAGGTAAAGGGGAGGGGCATTTTAAAATTTACCGAGAAAGGATAAAAATATGTCATGTCATATTCAAAATAAGAAATATCTGATACACAAAACACATCAATGTTCTGTGGTAATCATCAGTACTCTTGTCAACATTCCTTCAACCTCAGTAGCTCGAGATGTTCAGCTTCCGTACTGAGAAAATTCGAAATACATATTTTGCTGCATGGATTCTGATAATTTCAGAGTACATATTTCTTTACTACCGTGTTTCTACAGCTATTATTACTTTACCTTGTTCATAGCTCCCCATTTTCTGTAGAATACAGTGGAATAAACCAAGTCTGAACACACCGGCCTGTAATCCGGAAATAATATAACCCAAGAAAACGCATGCGCATTACATCAAGGGACTTCCTTGTTTCCATATATGGTAAGAGCATGCAAATCAAAAGAAAAGGTCCACTGAGTCATTTTAAAAATCAAAGAAGTGAACTAATTCATTTTTTTTAGATAATACCCAAATCTAAAATTGATCATGTTAATTAAAAACCTGTTTGTAGTTTGAAATTAAACACTGACTATGATTTTTGAGACCAAATGGCAATGTACATGATGTACGCAATGATGCTATCTGACATTGATACATCAAAGGAATCGATGACCAAACCATAATGATTGTATAAAAAACAAATACATGTAAATCACTTTTATACATAATTTTAAATGAAACTTAATTCAGTGATACACGTATTTTATCATTACAATAAAGGTAAAATATTATGAATATATATGCTGGTTTTATCAGAGTCCCATTTGTACATACTGAAATAAACAGAAAACTTAGTGGACACTTACTATGTTTTAAATTAGAATTAAAATTAGAATTCTAGAAATGTTGAAGATTTTTGCGGGTGATAGAGATTAATTATGTAAAAATGAGAAATATGTTATCATTTTCTTAACACTGACCAGGAATAGTATGCTTTTATAAGACGAAATCATAGATAAAATAAGTCCTTTGTATTTATACAAAGGACTTTTTTATCTATATATATCTGAATTTATCAAATAGTATTCCCCTTAAATAATAAATCTAGTGATGAATGATTTCATTTATATGCAGTTTTTTACGTATGTGATATTTTAACTACTTACAAAGTAATTATGGAAAAGGCATTTGTTTTCTTTTCAAATCTTTTAGATACAATGTACATGTAACATGCAATTCTTTGATCTGATTTGAAACAGAATAAAATAATGCATTTTAGGGGATATTTATTACTTTATTTTGCTCATTATCAGAACAGAAAATTTCGATAAAAGACAAAAATTTCGAAGATTTGTTTGTTTTCTCTATTGACGAAGTCGTTCATGTAGACTTTACATTCCTTTTAAATAAATTACAGATTCCGAAATTCTAGTTGAGCGAACGTTTTATCCTTCTGCAACTGCTTCGAATTCTTTTGTAGATAAAGTTAAATGCGTGTTATATAGATAATGTTACATTTTTCTATTGTTTCGAATTTGGAGCCATCACGTTTATATATCTTTTTAAAAATGCATTATTTCGATGAGAATGTCAGCAAAATACAAAATGAAGTTTTCAGTATGTACATGTAATTCAAGATGTAATTTATATACATTCTACACTGCCAGACTTTAAATGAAATATCAAACTTTTAGTTTTAATTCCCACAAAAATAAAACTTTAACACGGGCCGATATCGCACGTTTCAGGAATGTTTAAGAACAGCATGAATGAATTTTGTGTTAATTTTTCTAAGCAAGTCGGAGGATAATTCCAACTCCTCCCGTAGTTTCCTTCGACTTAAATTTGCCAACAAAGGAAAAGATGCTATGAATACGAGTAACATTCTTTTTTGCAAATGGCCACCGACACGGTAAGTAAATATACGACTTCAATCTTTATTGAAAACCCAGCTGTCCGTGATATCAAAAAGCCTATCATGGGGAATGGTTGTATAAAAATATGAAAAGTCGAAAGTTTTTACGTTGTTGATTTTGATAAAATTTTGTGATTTCAAATTTTCCGAAATTTCCTTGGAATTTTAACTACCCACATCTGATTTCCACCACTCCTCGAACATATTTAGCACAGTACTCCTGAAATATCTCCTTCAATACTGTACAGATGTATTATATAATATTATATTTTAGTGACATAAGGAGTAAAGAAAGAGGCTTGATAGAACATTTACTATAACTCGCAATTTATCATTGTTTGTAATGATTTTTATTAAGTTTCCGAATCCAGAATAGAAGTGGTAATTCAAATTCATTTTGGTTGTAGGGAATATTAAAATATTCAAAACAACAAATGATTTACAACAGTTACTCACTATAAATTAAAATCTAGTCATTTTCATTATCATAGACAACTGCATCTTCAATATAAAGGTAATATTGCCCATCAAGAAAAATACTCTGTTAAATCTTACTCTAAGTCTTCACACAGGTCACACGTACTATAAGTTGATATTTGGATGATGGAGTTCCTCTTCGTCAACATTAATATAGGCTCCGAATACCAAAATACTCCTAACAAACTGTTAAATTCCTAAGGAAAGGGATTGTGCTTCGATTTTATTATAATCTGATTTGTTTTTATTTTGCTTTGAAGCAGAATTTATTCAAAAACTTCTGCATGAGAAGTGGAGAACACTTGCTTTGGTACTTCATTCGACATTCAGATGTGTACCGTCAACATTTTATTAAAAAAAACAACAACAACAACAACTACAACAACCAAAAAGAAGAGTTATTTTTATTCAAACGTTGACTCGATATATCCCAGTGAGACCCTTCAGTGTCTGCCACATCTGGTTCATATTATTTTGATATGTTTACTGACTATAGAGGATAAGGGCAAACCAACAACCAAATTGTTTCAGCTTTTATATCGTCAACTTTCCTTATTTATGTACATAATAATATCCCCCTATCACCTATAGCGACGTATGGTGTTTACATGGGTGCGTTTCATTACCGCTACATTTTCAAAGTTTTTCATTACCGCTACATAGTCATTACCGCTACAAAAAACATTACATTGTACATTACCGCTACATATAAAAGTATACATTACCGCTACATTGCCTATTTCGTTAGCCAGCCACTTGTGCGTGTACAGATTGTTGTAAAGTACAACATATACATGCATACATGTAAAACCTGTATCCCCTGAAATACAAAATCCCACATTCACACGCGACTCAAAAATGCATGTAACTACGAGGGTTGTCCAAAAAGTTCGTGGACAATGACGTTTTTGTGAAAATAAATGGTTCTATGTCAATCTTTTGTATATCAAAATATTTCTTATGAAAAAAAAATCAGAATGATTTAATTTTTATTGATGGAACGAAATCGGGGTGTTTAAAGGTCGCGGAAAGTGCGCACGGACCAAGGTTAAAATGACATAAACTCTTTTATAAAGTGTTGGGATTAAAATGATTATTTTCTATATAAGACAAGTCAAAAATTAATAAAAATTATATGTAACACAAATACAGAGGCTATAACCAGTTTATGATATCTAATGTATCGCTTACTATATAGACAGTATAAATACTAAGCAAAATCCCCAACAAATATGTGTCAAAACTCGACAAAAAAAGCGACGTCGGCCGTCCGCACGAACCAGCGTCCGATCAAAAAAATAGTTTTTATACGGTTGAAACAACGTATGTGTTAAAACAACTCAAAATTATTGAAATATATTTAGTGTCAATTTCAGATTGGTATATACGATTTTTCAGCGGTTTGTACAAATTCGAAGACACTACAAGAATTTAAAAACACATGTAATTTACTAAAAATGGAGATTTCTATTCATGACATTGTTATAAATCTAGCGCAGCGTCGTACTGGGCTGTGCAGTTTGTGTATACAAACTGTTTATTTAGATGACGCTCCTAAATCTGTGTGCATTGTTTTGAATTTTAAAAATTAAATAAATTATAATCTGTACTTAAAGATTATTGCTAGCACTTGAAAGTGCGTTAAAAGAAATGAAGTGTGTGTTCATGAACATGTGTTAAGTCAAAATACAAATGTTTGACGTTATAATGAAATTAGCTTAACGTCAGACTGGACCGTGCGCACAATCTGCGATCTTTAAAGACCCCGATGTCTACAAAAATATTAAGTTCCTAAATAAAAATTAATCATTCTGACTTGGTTTTTTATAAGAAATATTTTGATATACAATAGATGCATATAAAACCATTTATTTTGACAAAAACGTCATAATTGTCCACGAACTTTTTGGACAACCCTCGTATATAGAATGAGATGTTTCAAATCATGGACTAAGTATCATATTCAAATATTTGAGGCAGTTTTTGCTTATACATGACAGCAACCAAACGTTTTATTTGACACTGTCATATATTTTATTTCTGTCAACATTGCCAAAAATTTTAGAATGAGAACTGTAAATCTTTGCGAAAGCTTTGTAATTGAAACTTATAGTCCGTACCTGGATACCTGACTGATTCCACATGTAGCGCGGAAATGAGTTGTTTTCGACCAAAAAAATGTAGCGGTAATGATCGGTCGAAAATTTGAAAAAATGTAGCGGTAATGGGTTGAAATTTTTGACGATGTAGCGGTAATGTTGACCTCCCGTTTAAATGTATCTGTCTCATCTAACTCCCTACTCAAGAGCTGCTCTGATGGCGATAATTTTTTTAAACCGAGGTACGCTACTCACAAATAAGTTGATGTAACAGTATTTTCAAAATAAAGTTAGCATTTCGTTAATTCTGTGTTAGATATTATATTTTTAGCAAATATGACCTATAGTTTGGTCGTATTTTGGCTGTTTTGTTTCATGCTATACTACATGTAGGTTTAAATTTAAACAATATTATATTATGAATTAACATAATAGGATCGGACAGCAGGTACTGCCTATATACATGTAAGTCCTCTCAATAATACAAAGATCAAAGGTAACAACATTGTCTTTGTTTAATTTGTAAGGCTCATTATATAAATTGTATTTTAGAAGAACTTGGCTTTAATTCTACAAGTGGCAATCCTTCTTATACTCATACTTCCCTTTCTAAGGAAGAAATTCTTCAAAATCATATGTCAGTTTCAAATATTTTTAATATTCCACAGAGCCAAAATGAATTTGAACTACCCTATTTATACTGGATTCCGAAACTTCATAAAAATTCTTACAAAGGTACATTGCAGGTTCCAGTAAATGTTCAACCAAGCCTCTTTCGTTACTCCTCACTAAGATATTGACAGTAGTGAAGGACAATTTCAAGAGTTCTGCGCGCAACAATATATTCAAGAAGTGGTGTGAATCAGATGTGGATACTCAAAAATTCCAAAGAACTTTTGGACAATTTGAAATCACAAGAATTTACCAAAATCAACAGCTTAAAGACTTATGACTTTTCAACTTTATACACAACCATTCCTTTACGATGAATTAAAGTTCAGGCTTTTTGATATCATTTACAGCTGCTTTTTTTTATAAATAAAAATGGAACTCTTAAATTCCCTTACCTGGTCATTGGTCATTTGCAAAATTATTTTGTTAAAACACACTCTGATTGCAGATACAAGTACTCTGAAGTTGACATCAAAGAGATGCTTGAGTTTCTGATTGACAATATCTAGTTTGTTTTTGGAGACCAGGTATTCCAACAATATTTTGGAATTCCCATTGGTACCAATTGCGCTCCGTTATTAGCAGACATATTTTTATATTCATATGTAGCAAAATTTATGCAAAATCTAATGCGTGAAAAGAAGAAAACACTTGCTGTGGCCTTCAACTCGACATTCAGATATATCGACGACGCATTGTCAATTAACAATGGTCATTGCCATTCCTACGTCGATACGATATATCGTGGTGAGCTTGATATAAAAGATACCACATGTACAGAGTAGGACACATCTGTTTCATACATGGATATTTTACTTGAAAAAGACGTAAATGGTAATCTAACAACTAAGCTATATGATAAACGTGACGACTTTTATCTTTTCTATCGTCAACTTCCCTTTCTTATACAGCAATATACTTTCATCACCTGCATACGGAGTGTATATATCTCTGTTGATTCGATACGCTAGAGCATGATCTACGTATGAACAATTTCTAAAACGAGGTAAATTATTAACAAACAAGTTTATGAAACAAGAATATCAGCAGTCTCGTTTAAAGTCATCATTTCGTAAATTCTATGGTCGATAGAATGACCTTGTCAGCAAATACAATTTATCATTGAGACAAATACCGACTCACGTTTTTCATACTAATTGTTAGTCCATTGTTTATACACTGAATTGACAACGAATTTTTCCGTTATTTCCCGATCATGACAAGGAGTACACGGCGGATGTGACCGGTCAGCAGGGGATGCTCACTGCTCCATGGCACCTGATACCTCTTCTGATGTTTCCGAGGTCCGTGTTTACCCTGCTCCAATAGAAATGTATATTAAAAGGGCAAATTAAGAAGAAAAAATATGAGCTGATGATATGACTTAAATTTGTATTCTAACATACATGACTGGCAATTATATATTAATAAGTGTATAAGTGTAGGTTTGACTAGTAATGACAAAGGAATGTATCCTAGGTCAATTCATAGGGCTCGTGGCGGGTGTGACTTGTCAACAGGTGATGAAAACTTCTTTGTTTTAGACACATGATCCCATCTCTAAATTTGGTCTGTATTTTATGCCCTTTTCACGGATTTGTATTGTTTATATAATTGAAAAAAAAGATCATTCGTTAATTATCTTAAGTTAACTTTTTGTATTTCAAGTCAAATACTTTTGACTTACTAGTATCTCCAATATTTTTTCTTCAACTAGTTTTTTTTAAATCTTTAAATAAAATGTTATCTATTCATACAAAAAATCACATATACAAGAACTCAGAATTACTTTATTGGTTTATAACCAAGATGACTTATTACAACTCATTTATTCCTCAGAACTAGGAAACGATGTTGAGGTAGGGAGAATTTTGGAATGTTTGCCACTCGGCTTCCGTAAACACAATGGACCGCCATTCTGAAATTAAAAAAAAAAACATCATACCATGTATAGTGTGATACGACGGCGTATTCGTGCCATTTAAACAATGTAGAAATATTTTTTAAATCGTTTGTACGATTTAATAAATCGTTTGTACGATTTAATAAATCGTTTGTACGATTTAGTAAATCGTTTGTACGATTTAGTAAATCGTACAAACGATTTAGTAAACCGTGCAAACGATTTAGTAAACCGTACAAACGATTTAGTAAATCGTACAAACGATTTAGTAAATCGTACAAACGATTTAGTAAATCGTACAAACGATTTAATAAAAAATTTCTACATTGTTAAAATGGCACGAATACGCCGTCGTACTGTGAAGACTTTCTCGAAAAACTGTATAAGAAAATGTTAACAAATCTTTTCTACATTCAATTTACTAGTACCTGTTCGTGTCACCTTTTAAACAGTTTGAAAAATATCTGCTCAAAGTATAAAAACGTGGACAAAAATTAGTTTTAAAAAAAATCATGTGTTCTGATCACAAAAAGTATTATTTGAATTTGGAACTTTGTTTAGGAAAAAAAATATGTACTTGACCTTCGCATTGTTGCTCCTAACAAAATTATGTTAAATCTTATGTACACCATCGTTGTATTCCTCATGTTTTGTATTTGATTTTCCACAAAACCGGGTTTGTGGAAATAGAATGGACACATGTACAAAACCCTTGGCTTGCGACGATGTATGTCCACATAATCAAAATTAAAACAGCCTTAATTATGACAAAAAAGTGATGTTGTTTGAAACGAAATACCTACCTACCTGTAGGACCAAATCAATTATTTGATTAAGACAGCGTTTACAGAGTGACATATTTCATTAGGGGATTCACTACATTGTATTCAAGTTTCACTGACATTCGTCGTTACACAATGAAAAATAATGAAGACAAATCATTGGATCTGAGGAAATCCTGGTGACTTTCCCAACATCAGTATTCATTAAAATTTTAATCATTCAGTGAAAATGTATACTTAATTGACATTCAGGAAAATGACAGTTGAAGTAAAAGTACCCGTAGAGAGTTAAATAATTCAAACGCTTCGTATTAATCAAAGATTAAAAGGGAAAGCAAAAGCAACTATAAATCGCATTTTTGAAAAGTAAAGAGATGTGGAGGTTTTAAAGACAGATTTCGGAAACAGTTCTTGGAAACTTATAATTTTATAACTGAATTCCAAGATACTGGAAAATTCGAGTTAGCAAATTTTTCACTGAATCATTGAAAGGTCACATGGCCAAATGGGAGCTTATGAATAAAGTCATAAATTCTTAACTACTAATGGGCGATACAATGACCAATCATCAAATACAATCTATCATAAAGTCAAATACTGACTGACATTTATCATACTAATTTTTAGTCCATTATTAACACACTGAATTGTCTACGGATTTTCCCTTTTTTCCGAACACGACAAGGAGCTCGAGCACACGGCGGGTGTGACCTTTTGACAGGAGGATGCTCATACCTCCATGGCATCTGATCCCTCCTCTGAGGTCTGTGTTTGTTCTGCTCCTATTTTGTCCCATGTTTAATGAACTTTTGAACTCGAATTGTTCGGTATCTCCACATATTTCATGTGAGCGAATCAAAAGTTGAAATATAGAAGTTACGAATTGTAATTAAATTCAAAAGTTGATTTAAATACTACAGATCGGGAGCAGAACAAACACGAACCTCCAATATCATAACAGGTGGGATCAGGTGTCATGGAGGAGTAAACATCTTTCTCGACCGATCACATCTGCCGTGTGCCCCTCGTTATGATCTGAAAAGAATGACCGTGCAATTACTTCGAAACACGCCAGGTACAATAAGCATTCTAAATTAATGATAGATTTTATTTCAGACAAGGTCATTGTATCAACCAGAAATTATTGCAAAATGATGACTTTAAACGATCCAGTTGACATCCGTAATTCATCAACTTCTCTGTGAATAGATTGTTTCCATTTAGGAATTGATCGTAAGTAGAGCATGTTTTTGGAGTGTCAAAAATCCTGATTGTAATGAGACTGAATTTTTATAAACTAAAAGTTGTTTACCTTTGAGATCTAGACTATTAGATTGATCGGAGTCACGTGACATAATGGCAATCACAATGTCGTTGAGTTGGGAGGCGAACAATTGGCCACAAAATAAACTTCGAACCTCCTTTTCATCCAATCTTTTGTCCTTGTTTGTGTCGCCAAACTGAAACAGCACATCAAGGACGTCGGATCCTGTTGAACGCTTCTCACTTTCTCTTTTCAATCGGTTCTACAAATTTTAAATTGGACTTAGTAATCACTGCTAACCTCAGTTGCTTTTTTAAAATTATAATGCCATGTACAGTATATGATATGATATTGATTTTTGTTGTTGAATTTTTGTCCTAAAAGTTTGAAATAAACAAAAAAATAAATACTGACCATTAAATCAGCTCGCCCTGTATCTCTTTTCTTAAATTCCAGTCCCTCTGCAGAGAAGACCAAAGCTATCACGATCATAACCACCCAGCGCATCTTAATCACCCGAATCAGTATCAAGTGAAAAAAAACAACCTGTTGTCCCGTGTGGACGAGTTTTATATAACCCCCGTCTAACCCGGTGGTCCACCAAAACCCGCCACAAGGTGCAATACGCGTCAATAAAGATGTTTGTCTTTTGAACTGCTATTGTGAAATTGTCGATAATACTTAATCAATGGCGAAAAATTTGTGGTAAACATAATATTTATGTACACTTCAAAAATAGTGGTGAAATAAAATAAGCATCATTTTTCACAAGATCCAACAAGGGTTTAAACCTTTAGGATATGTAATCTACGAAATGTATATATTTATTTCCACTTTGAATTTTGAATATATAAAAACGTAAAGACTTAAATTTTAGGATATGCTATAAAACCTCCTTTTATCTTCTTTTATTTTACAACTCTATTCCTCGAAGGTATTTTTGTTATTGTTATAATGATAATATCCAAGGAATACTGTTTGAGCTTGACTTTTTTTTTTTTTTTTTTTTTTTTTTTTTTGAGGTACGTATATTATAGGATACTTCTATAAGTTTTTACAGAGGTAAAATAGCAGAAAGAAACTAGATATATCGTATATTTTCAAATATACTAAGTACCCATAGAAACAAATGTTTTGTTTAATAATACTGATAAAAATATAAACCATTTTCTTCTCTCCATTTTTTTTTAAACTACAGTTTTGAAAATTGCTCTAGACAAGGTGTAAAGAGAGTAATGTGTCTTGACATTACATGTATATTGATATCACAAGGAATTGCTTCCTTAATAAAACACATGCTTTGTCAGAAAAAAATATTTTGAAAAACCCCACCCTTGTTCTATACATATATACTCTGAAATTGGTTTTAAAGGGGTGCTGAATTTTCACTAAATGACTATTTTATGGAGAGTAGACCTTCCAACAAACTATGGGAATGCAATTGGTACTACATTTTGCTCTTTTATTAGCTAACTTGTCTTTACATTTCGATCGACAGGGGATGATCTCTCCCACTAGACATTAAGTCGTACTTCTGAAATTTTTCAGGGGTTCTTGTTTTAAGCCCTGTTGAGAGATTTTGTATTGTTTCTACATATTAAAAAAAGCTATAGTTGTTCGTCATCTTCACAAATTTCATTAAACACAGAAAATATTACACGAGAAAAGACTAAATCATTGATATTTGAGAAACCTTTCCTTAAGAGATAATGAATATAAAATCAGACATGCGTGAATTGACTGCTAAATAAAAGGTCTGAACTATAAAACTCTAGAGAAAGCTATGAAAAATACTAGATTTAAATTTTTGGCAAGGAAAGTTACCTCTCTTATCAGAGGGTCAATAGGGGTTGACTTATAATATATGTATGACAAACGAGATGTATAACTTTTCCACGGTCAATTTACCTTATCTATGTAGTAACATTCCGCTATCACCACCTGTATCTATACGTTGTTGACGCCTCCCAACTTCGATACTCAAGAGCGTTCTTGGAGAATGATCACATTTTTAAACCAAGACAGGCTACTGACAGATAAGTTGATGGTACAAAAAGTTCAAAACCTCGTTTGGATTCATCATTTCGTAAATTCTGTGATTGCCATAATGACATATTAGCAACTATTACATATCAAAGGGTCATATTTTGTTGACATGTTTCATACCAATTGTAAGGTCTTTGTTTTAATACTAAATTTACCGGTATCCACAATTTACTAACAATAAGAAGAGAAGAAACTCGTTATGATGACAATTTACTAACAATAAGAAGAGAAGAAACTCGTTATGATTTTGTTATCTTTATTCATCTTTATTCATCTATTTGGAGATGACAGAATTTACTCATTATCTCTGGATAAAATAATCACATAAGGAGAGCGTGTCAGATCCTTCATGTCCGCCTCTGTAAACCTCACTGCCCGCCAAGCTACAAATAAAAGAGTACTCACATGTCTCCGAATTCAAACATTGATAAAGATCTAGTAAATACTAGTAAATCAGCACAGATAGGTTCTGATCAATATGGCTTAATTCACGTATGCTTCAAGTTAATGGACCAGATTCCATGAAATTACACATCTAAACCTCTTGCACATCCTAAGGTCATAATTTGAACCCCAAAATAAATTACTAAAATTCTGTATAACGTTATATCTATATGTTTTGAAAAAAATTATCTAATGTGGCGTCTTTATCATTCTTTTATAAAGCCTTTTTCACTTATCATTTTGAAATGAACTATCCAGTATAGACCTTTTAATTAATATTTTCTAATATCATACTTTCATGTAAATTACTTGAATCTGATTCGTCGAGAAACATTTGTTAAAAAACACTATTGCCCGCTGAATAATGAAGTCACGCCCTCCAATGTTACACTCAACTTCATGCAATATTTATATAATTGAATATACTATGAGTCTTTATGATTTATTTACTTTCCTGACGGAGTAAAGGTTTTGCAATCAAACAAGTCATGTATTTAAAAACGCAAGAAAGGTATTAAAAATTTGATATGCTGAAACTTGATGGAAAGCAACGATGTAGATTATTACCAACATTCCTTATCGATAAGCATACAGAGGGAACTACCAACCTGCGATGTCCATAGACAAGGATCCATCAGGGTTCCGTAGTTTCAGTATGATGTCGTTCACGTGGGGGGCGAATGTACCACAGTTGAAGAGCTTTCTGACCTCGCTTTCTGACAGAAGCCCATCCTTGTTTATGTCACCGTAAGTAAATATCAGGTAATCCATATCATACGTCTCCGTCTGTCTCACCTACGTAAGTAAGTAAGTATAAGTATAATAAGTAAAAATATCAGGTATTCCATATCACACGTCTCTGTCTGTCTCACCTAAGTACATACGAGGGTTGTCCAAAAAGTTCGTGGACAATGACGTTTTTGTCAAAATAAATGGTTCTATATGCATCTATTGTATATCAAAATATTTCTTATGAAAAACCAAGTCAGAATTGTTTAATTTTCATTGATGAAACTTATTATTTTTTGTAAGAATCGGGGTCTTTAAAGATCGCATGTTGTGCACACGTACCAATCTGACGTTAAGTCAATTTCATTATAACGTCAAACATTTGGATTTTGACTTAACACATGTTTATGGACTAAAAATTTTATTTCTCTTTTAAGGCGCAATGCACTTCCAAATGCTAGCAATAATCTTAAAGTATAAATTATAATTTATTTAATTTTAAAATTCAAAACAATGCACAAAAATTTACGAGCGTCATCTAAACAACTAACAGTTTGTATACACAAATTGCACAGCCAAGTCCGACGCCACGCTAGATTTATCACAACGTCACGAATGGAAACCTCCATTTTCAATAAATTACATGTGTTTTTAAATTCTTGAAGTGTCTTCGAATTTGTACACACCGTTGAAAAATTGTATATACCAATCTGGAATTGATATATTAAATATATTTCAATATTTTTGAGTTGTTTTAACAAATATTTTGTCTCTTACGTCGTTTCAACTGTATAAAAACATTTTTTTTTATCCGACGCTGCCCCGTGCGGACGGATGACGTCGCTTTTTTGGTCGAGTTTTGACACATATTTGTTAGGGTTTTTGTTTAGTATTTGTACTGTCTATATAGTAAGCGATACTTAAGATATCATAAAATGATTATAGACTCTTTATTTGTGTTACATAAAATTTTTATAAATTTTTGACTAGTCTTATATAGAAAATAATCATTTTAATCCAAAGACTTTATATCAGAGTTAATGTCATTTTAACTTTGGTCCGTGCGCACTATCCGCGACTTATAAAGACCCCGATTTTTACAAAAATATTACGTTCCATCGATAAAAATCAAATCATTCCGATCTGTTTTTTCATAAGAAATATTTTGATATACAACAGATTTAAATAGAACCGTTTATTTTCACAAAAACGACATTGTCCACGAACTTTTTGGACAGCCCTCGTATATGTATACATGTATTTTCATATCATTTAAAGTTTTCTGATTGGCTGAAAATTGATCACATGATCTATTTATAACAGCATTTAGACTTGTGCTATTATTTATAGATTTTGAAAAGCATATTGACTTAATGTTCCTAGAAAATAAAAAAAATAATCTCTAAAATAACAAAAGATGTGTCTCCGCAATACTATAATTAATATAACCTGATGTTTTGAAGAAAAAAACAACAACAAAAAACCCTTTTTATAGTATTATGATGTTCTGTAAAAATTTGTTGGATGCATCATTACTTTGTATAAGAATCTCCTTTATATTAAAATGAATTAGAAATGTTTTTCATAAATTATAATAAAACAAATGTAGACCTTGTAATCACATTCCCTAAATTACTCTATCAGTAAAAAGAAAAACAGAATTAGGATAAAGATCTAATATTTATTTTCAATCTGTGTTAAAAAAATGACTGAGAAAACTTGTGACTTGTTCTTATTAATTTCAAGTTTGGTTTTGCTAATTTCTTTTAAAAAATAATGTGAATGTATAATTATTTGGTCAATTCATAAATATATCGACTTCACAGAAAAGCATATCGACCGAGCGCGAAGTGTGAGGTCGTTATGCTTTTCTGTGAAGACGATATATCTATGGATGGACCTCATGAAAGGGCTATAATTATAAGATAATATAACTTACTATATAGTATATAAGGTACTAGTAGTTTATAATACGTCTCCGCCTGTCTCACCTAAGTTGATACATATTTTTTTTCATATACATGTACATTGAATATATATAATCCCTAATACAGACGCCAATAATTCGGTCTCTCAACCATCCCAACAATATCTAATAATTGTCCCACGTCATTTTCAAACATATGACAAGTATATATCTCTAGCATAGGAATTGCTTATCTTTTCGCCTCAGAATCCTAGGGTGGCATCATACCTTGACATTTCTTTCAACTGTTCTCTTCATCCTTTGCAAGACATCAAACCCATGGGCAAAACTTAAAATGGCTGCAAGGCTCAGAAGTAGCATCCAGGACGTCATCGTGACAGAGCAAATATCAGTGTCTCACTGCCTGCAAAGATGGCCTTTTATAGGATAGCTACAACATTTAAATTGAGGGAAAATTTTATAACTTACATTTATTTTCATTTTATCATTTAATTTTAATGCAGCTCAATTAAGATCATCCTGTTGATAACATATTGCTAAATGTTTTAACTTCATGCACATTAATGAAAGTTGACCAAATGCTTTACTGCGTAGCTTATCCATGATAAACTTTTACTTTATAAATGTTCATTCAAATTCTAAATAGAAGAAATAAGGAACATAATCAAGCTAAAAAGTCAAATAAACTATTATATAAATTTTGAAACAGAGTAAACACGCAAAACATGTGAGGTGGGACCAGGTGCCATGGAGGAATGAGCATCCCCTGTCGACCGGTCACACCCGCCGTGTGCTCCTTGTCATGATAAGAAAATAACGAAAAAATCCGTCGACAATTCGGTGTATTATATAATGGCCTAGCAATAAGTCTGAAAAACGTCAGTCAGCATTTGATTTAATGATATATTGTATTTGCTAAAATGCCGTTGTATCAACCATAGAAACTACAAAATGATGGTTTTAAACTTCTGCTGATATTCTTGTTTCCTCAACTTTATTGTCAATAACCTACCTTGTTTTAAAAATGGTTAATCTGTAGAGCATGATCTTGCGTATCGAATCAACTAAGAAGGATATGGAGATAACGAACAGTATTCAATATCAAAGTCCATAAACCAATACAAAATGAGAGCAGAGCAAACATGGACCTCCAAAACATCAGAGGTGGGATCAGGTGCCATGGAGGAGTGAGCATCCCCTGCTGACCGGTCACACCAGCCGTGCGTCCATTGTCATGATCGTGAAATAACGGGAAAAATCCGTCCTCAATTCAGTGTATAAATAATGGACTAACAATTGTTATGAAAAAAAGTCAGTCAGCATTTGACTCAATGATAAATTGTATTTGCTGACAAGGTCATTGTATCGACCATAGAACTTACGAAATGATGACTCTAAACGAGACTGCTGATATTCTTGATTCATCAACTTGCTTGTCAATGATTTACCTCGTTTTAGAAATTGTTCATACGTACAGCATGCTCTTGCGTATATCTAAGAGATATAAACCCCGTATGCAGGGTATATTCCTGCATAGGTAAGGGAAGTTGGCGATTTTAAAGATAAAGTCATGACGTTTATCGTAAAGCTTTGTTGTAAGATTATCATTAAAGTCTTCTTTTTTTTTTAGTAAAATATTCAAATATGAAACAAATATGTCAGACTCTGTGTTATCTTTAATTTTAAGCTTACCAAGATATCGCTTTGGCATAAAAATGGAAATAAATATTGTAAATTGACAATACGTCGTCGATTTATCTAATTGTGCAGGGATGATTGTATATATAAAGTTGAAAAGTCGTAAGTTTTTAAATTGTTAATTTCGATTATACTGTTGCACAGTACTCCTTAAGTTTCTCCTTCAATACTGTTAATATTTTAGTGATTAGTAATAAGAGGAGGCTTGGTAGAACATTTACTGGAACTTGCATTGTATCATTGTTTGAAGTATTTTGTGGAGTTGTGGAATCCAATTAAAATCATTAT
Organism: Saccostrea glomerata; assembly: GCA_003671525.1. Classification (NCBI taxonomy): domain Eukaryota; kingdom Metazoa; phylum Mollusca; class Bivalvia; order Ostreida; family Ostreidae; genus Saccostrea; species Saccostrea glomerata. The sequence continues at coordinate 2,313,303 of PRKT01000028.1, forward strand.
TTTTAGTAACGTGATGATTATCTTTCGTCAACTTCCCTTACTTTTCAGTAATATACCTTCATCACATACATACGGAGTTTATATATCTCTGTTGATTTGATACGCAAAAGCATGAACAATTTCTAAAATGAGGTAAATTATGGACAAACAAGTTGATGAAACAAGAAAATCAGCAGTCTCGTTTAAAGTCATCATATTGTAAGGTCTACGGTCGATACAACGACCTTGTCAGCAAATACAATTTTTCATTGAGTCAAATGCTGACTGACGTTTTTCATACCAATTGTTGGTCCGTTAGCCATTATTTATTCACTGAACTGACGACGGATTTTGCCGTTATTTCCCGTTATTTCCCGATCATGACAAGGAGCACACGGCGGGTGTGATCGGTCAGCAGGGGATGCTCCTTCCTCCATATGACACCTGATCCCTTCTCTGAGGTCCGTGTCTGCTCTGCTCCTATTTTTTACTGTTTATGGACTTTTGATCTTGAATATTGTTCGTTATCTCCATGTTTCTTGCATGCGTTATACACTCTAACGCAGGGTGGTGCGGTGAAGATCAAAGAAATTTGGTTTTATAAGATTGTTTTTGTTGGAAGGTGAACTTTTATTTTGTTTTATTGTAACTATTTTTGGAAGGGTTGGAGTTCTTTTTGCTAAATAATTGATTGACCTGTAAGTGTTTGTGTATTATTGTTTGTTTGAGCAAATTGTTGTTTTTGTAAGAATTTTGTTTTGAGTTACTGTAATAAATTTGAAACTAAGTTATATATCACTTCTAAGTATATTTTTTTTCTCTCATTACTGAATTTCGGATTATATCCATAAGACGTTAATTTGTGCAAAAAGTCATGTGACTTTAAAAAGTGCGCGGAGCTGTATAAATTACGTTTAAACGATATATTAAATTAGGTAAGTTTGTATGTCAAGTTTGTTGACAAATAAGTTAATACAACAAATCTGGTTTGAAGTCGAGTTCGAAACAATGACCTTATTAGCAAATGCAACCTATTATTTAGTCATGATTGACATAATTCATATTAATTGATAGTCCATCATTTACACGAGAAATTATTTTTCTTCGTTTTTCCCATCATGACAAGATCACAAGCTGGCTGTGACCGGTGGACAGGGGATGCGTGCTTCACAATGGCACCTGATCCCACCTCTAGATCAGATGTGTTAGAGGACCGTGTTTGTTATGCTCAGACTTTGTAGTTTTAATGAACCTTTAGGCTTGATATCGGTTCGTTATCTCTATATTTCAATTTAAGCATGCATTAGGGATGTAAATACAGGTTGGTACTGATTTTATCAACCATTAATTCCTATGGCATTTATGTGTGTGGATCAGATAACCAATCCTTTTTACATCTCGAATAAAGATAACCAGAAGTCTCCCTGGAGATTGTAGATTTATTGGTTTGTACATGTACTTATAAGAAAGGAAGAGAAAAGTAGCACTTTTACTCTATCGGGCCTTTGCAGCAGCAATAAATAGAATTATGATCCTTGGCTTAGTCTCATTTTCTTATTTTGTTGCAGGATTTACTGTATTGCAATGAGGCTTAAACTGTAGAAGGAGTAGGCTATTCAGAGAATTTTATAGAAATTTCGATTTAAGTAACCCTGACAACATCTTTTATCAAAATAGTTAAAAAAAAAAGATAATAATGTATCTCAGTGTAGTCTATTACTACATGTAGTTTCAGACCAAATGGTGGGGGTGTTTTGAAAGTTTTCAAAAAAGGTTTTCTAGTTTATTTTTTTTTTTAGGGGGGGGGGTCACATTTCAAAGGGTAGGGTGGTTGACGGTTTTTTCATGGGCAACTTAGATATTCTTTATTTCTGCCTGTTTAGTTAAATACTGAGCTACATGATTTTATTGCAGAAGAACTTCCGTATATTGTCCAAGTGTAAAAGTAAGTCGTCGACTATAAAAGTCAGTGCTCTTCGCAAAAGTCCAATTCAAACGACTCTTAGAAATGCACAGGCTATAAACTCGAACCCCTTAAAACTTAAGAGGTGGTATTTAGTGCATAGGAAGAGTAAGCATGCCCTGTTGACCGAATCAGCTTGCGTGAGCCCTGTGTGTTGAACAAGTAGACGGGAGATTCCATTTTCAAATTAAGTGTAAAAACAAAGGTCTATCGATTGGTATTTAAAAAAGCCTCAAACCATATATACGATAAAATGTAAGGTTAACGAGCATGGAATTTATGAAATGAAGACTTTAAACAAAGTTGTTTAAATCCCTGTCCCTGTAACACCAATTTATCTCTCAGTAGCCTAAAAATTATCATAATTCTAGATCAAGCTTTGAGTAGAGAATAAGTTGGGAGACAAAATCGCCATATGCAGGCAAGAGCAAAATATTTTAAATAATAAAGAATGTCGCCGATGGAAATGTCATTTCTTTTCGTCTTACTTCCAGTCCTTACTATAAAACATAGTGCACAAACAATATTTTTTTTTAAATTTGCAAATATCAAAAAGAAACATAAATCCATTTTTGTTCAACCATGCATTTAGTACAAAACAGATAGAACGTTGTATTTTACAAAATTAATTTTTACAATCCTGTGGTGATTCCGTTTCATTTACCGGTGTTCATTTCATTTGCAGCTAACAGCATCATGGCCAGCTCCGATCTGGACATCGACTCAATGTCTTCCCACTCTAAGAGAGAAAAAAGAAAGAAAGGTATGTGTTGTGTAGAGGTATCGCATGATTTTTATACATTAAATGGATGTTTTACTGTCATTCATACTTTAGATTAAAGAATATCACGAAACCTAAAGATTTATTGGCAATGTACAATGTAGTTTATGTATATATTGAAAGTGCGAAACCAGCTAATCCCGAGGAACAATTTCCACTTCTGCTCATTAAAACATTCAAAAATATTAAGGTAATAACTATGTACAATGCATCTAGATTTTTTTTAAAAATAAAAGCGCATTTACCAAGCACAATTATCACATCTGATTAAAAGACCTAACAAATATTAGGATGATTCTGATTTTACCATTCACATCCAGAGACTGGCTGTTGTCTAGATCACGTGACATTAAAACAGTAATGAGGTCATCTAGATGAGAAGTGAATACGTTTCCGGAGAAGAGTCTTCTAAGTTCCACTTCCGTCAAACGCCCATCTCTGTTCAGGTCACCAAAGAAGAAAATGATACCATGGGCGTGTTCGCTGCGTTTTTCTTCTTTTTTCAGATTATCAACCTACATAATATTTCAAACACTTCAAAATGACTTTTTTATTTCAGACAATTCAAAATGACTGAGTTTTGTCGGCATTGACAATAATGCTCTGTGTCGTAGTTTTTCAAAATTTCTTTTCAATCTTGTACATCAAGAAAAAAATGCTAAATTCTTGTCATTGTATGTCTACTTTATTCTCCTAAAAGAAAATTTCCGCTGCAAATTTTTGACTGCATGAGTACATGTACGTAGCGTTAATTAATCCTAGGTCGAAAAGATACATATCTACAGTACATCTTTTCAAACTATTTCCATCCTCTTTATACTCAATAAATTATATCACTTTTTTTATTTGACAGGTACTCACCAATTCCTTTAACTCATTTCTCTTTCCCCATTTTATGTGCCTGTTTTGCAGCGTTAAACATTGGACAAAGGAGACCAAGGTAAGAGCGAGATAAATGATGATCCCTAAGCGAGCCATCCTAACAAACAACATAAGGTAAGTGTTGGTATGCCTATCAGGGCTAACCATTAATGAAACATGACTTCTTAGATGAACACGTTTATTCAAGTATGGCGTCTAAACATAACAACAAATTACAAGCATCCCGAGCCCGATCATAATACATCAACATCCCCCCTTCTGAGAAAGATGTACATTGTGTAAACAATTAAACTGAACATTTCCCAAATAAATGATCATTAACTGTTAATTAACTTTCTAACAAAATAATCAAATAGAATTAAACAGTATCTCAATCAATTTTGGACATAGTCTTTCAAGTATGCTGGTTTCCTACGGATCCTTGATGACGGTTCACGCGATATTGGCATTGCACGAGTATCTGGTGTAATATCCTTATGAGGCTTGCTGACGACAGTTTCTGAAATCGAGTTTGGTACGCAATGTTGTTCATTCGAGTCTGTAATCACCGGTATCTGTTTGCTAGACATACATTCGTTTGGTCCACTAAACGGTTTTGGAAATTCACAGAGTACACGTTTGCTGATTGGTTCATCACGAACTGGAGATTGATCACGAATATGGGTCTGTATTTTGGTTGGTCTAATATGAATTCGGTTCCTTCGATATTCGACTCCTTGTTGGTCTGCAATAACGTATGTTCTCTGTCCAAGTATATGAATCACTTTTCCAAGCTTCCAATTTTGTCCTTCCCGGTGTTGGAAATAAACGGACTGTCCAATATCGACTTCAGGTAAGTTTCGTGCTTTCTTATCGTAAGATTTCTTCACGGCAATCTGTCTGGATCTGTGTTTGGACTTCACTATTCCAAAATCATTGCTCACTCGAGATCTCATAGGGAGTGTAGCACGTATCTCTCTGTTGAACATCATCTGTGCTGGACTTAGACCGGTATCCTGCCTTGGAGTACAACGTTGTTCAAGTAACGCTTCATACGGGTCTGTTCCATCCTCCTGTGCTTTAATCATCAGTGTTTTGATGATCTTCACTGCAGATTCAGCCTTTCCGTTTGCTTGCTGATGCATCGGAGATGAGAATTTGTGATCGATCTTCCAGGTCTTCACAAAATCCTGAAATTCTTGACATCTAAATTGTGGTCCACCATCTGATATTATAACATTTGGTATGCCAAATCTAGAGAACTGTTTCTTAAGCAATGAAATCACTCTTGCGCTCGTCGTTGTTGGTAGGTAATCTACCTCAATAAAACTGGAAAAGTAGTCTACCGAGACCATGTAGTGTTTTCCTTGTATCTCGAATAAATCTAGTCCAATTTTCTGCCAGGGAAATTCACATGTTGAATGCTGAAGTAAAGGTTCCTTACAGTTTCTCGGTTTTCTTTCCTGACAAATTCCACAATAATCTGCAATCTGTTTTATGTCGGATTTCATCCCAGGCCAAAAAATAACACCACGAGCTCTCCTAATCATACTGTCATATCCTAGATGTGCTTTGTGTAATCGCATCTTCATTTCTGATCTGAGTGCCTTTGGAATGACGATTGCTTCACCTTTCAAGATGAGTCCATCTTCAAAACTTAGAGTGTCACGAAAATCAAAGTAATGGCGCACACTCGTTGGAAGATCTTGTTTACTGTCAGGCCATCCATTGGCTATGGTGTCGGCCAATGTTTGCATCTCTGAATCTTTAGCAGTCATGTCCTTAATTTCTTGAATTCTGACATCTGGTACGTCGTTTTCTTGTAACGTCGAGACAGATAGAATCCTATGACGCTCATCTACACTTCCTTCCGTTGTCATGAGAAAAGCTCGGCTTAGCGTATCCGCTATAACAAGGTTTACTCCTTTCTCAAATACGAATTCTACATCATATCTGAAGTAACGCATCATAATGTCTTGCAGTCTTTTAGGTGCTAATCCTAATGGTTTGCGCAATATAGCAGATAATGGTTTGTGATCATTATGGATAAAAACTTTCCTTCCATAAGTGTACTGATCAAAGCGTTCAAGTCCATAGAGAACGGATAAAGCTTCCTTTTCTATCTGAGCCCATTTTCTCTCTGCTTGTGTAAGAGCTCTTGATGCGTACTCGACCGGCTTTCCATCTTGGAGTAGTACGGCACCAATTCCTTCTTTGCTGCTGTCGACTTGCAGTGTGACATCCTTTGAAGGATCAAAATAAGCCAGAACTGGAGTTTCTGTCAACTTATGCTTTAAAGTCTGAAATGCTGACTCACATTTGCTGTCCCAGTTCCACTTTTGGTCTTTACGGGTAAGTAGTCGTAGTGGTTCCAATACCTTCGACAAGTCTGGTAGGAATTTTGACATGTATTGAACCATTCCACATAAGCGTTTGATTCCCGAGACATCAGTCGGTGCTGGCATTTCAAGGATAGCTTTCACTTTACTTTCATCAACCTTGACACCATCCTTAGAAATTTTGTGTCCATGAAATGAAATTTCACGAAGTCCGGATTCTTCCTTATCCTTGTTTAGTGTAATGTGTCTCTCTTCACATCTCTGGAAAACTTTCTGCATCTTGAGTTCATTGTCACGTTTTGCTGCTTCTTCACTATCACCACATCCTGCAATAATAATGTCATCGACAATGCTAAACACACCTTCCAGTCCTGATAATGCTTCGTCTAAACGTCGCTGGAAGATTTCACTAGACACTTTCAATCCGAAAGGTAAACGAGCCCACCTGTATCTCCCGAATGGCGTTATCATAGTTGTAAGTTTGCTCGACTTCTCATCAAGGCGAACGTGCCAAAATGCTTCTTTAACGTCAAGTTTGCTAAATACCTTAGCATTCGTTAGCTTTGGAAGTACGTCATCTAATACAGGTAATCGGTAGTACTCTCGTATCAGAGCTGTGTTAAGAGGTTGTGGATCTATACAAACTCGCAACTTTCCGTCTGACTTGTGAGCCACGGCCATCTGACTAACCCACAATGTTGGTTCTGTAATTGGTATCAGAACACCTCGATCAACAAGTCTGTCGATTTCCTGCTTCACTGAGTCCTGGATAGCAATCGGTATTTTCCTGCACGGAAGTACTTTGGGTTGAATACTGGGGTCAACTTTCAGAGTTGCAATGCCCAAGTCACCAAGAGGCTGTTCTAATCCAACTTTAGATATGAACTTTTCACTGTTCACAGTCACAAGTCCCATGTCTTGAATTGCATCCTTGCCAAGTAGACAGGTAAGATTGTTTTGCACTACTACAAATCTAAGTTTCTGGACGACGTTGGAACGCACATTGATTACATCAAGTTCGGCTTCACCGAGGGGTTTCATATGAGTGTTGTTCCACATGTTAAGACGAATGTTCGACGGACGACACTGTTCCCTCTTCACATATTTCTGACAAATGGTATTTACGTCAGCTGCACTGTCCAACTGAAAACGTACATCACAATCATTTACGTTCATTATCGCAGTGATGTCTTTGCTCTGTTTATCTTTGCTTTTCAATGCCAGGAGCCAACTGTCTTCTAACTCTGGACTGTCTTCATTGTCTTCACCAACAGCATGTATTTTCTTACATTTGGACTTAAAGTGATTTCTCCCATTGCACTTGTCACATCTTTTGCCCCATGCCGGACAATTTGATTTGCCATGTTCATGTTTATAACCACAGAAATCACACTCTTTCTTCTCCTTGCTCGAAGGCTGTGAATCACTTTTCTGTTTGTGTGTCACTTTCTGCTTTGTGAAGTTTTTCTGTCGTTTGTTTGTAGATAGTTTATTCACTTTGTTAGATGAAGTGATGTTTTCTCGCAGCTCTTTCACATGTATGTTTGACTGTTCAAAAGCCCTACATATCTGAATTGCTCTGTTCAAAGTCAATTTGTCTTCTCGTAACAGTAGTTCTTGTAGCTTACCAGTAGCTGTAAATACAATCTTGTCACGCATCATCCTCTCTTGTTCCTGGAAATTACACGACGCTGCACGTGTTCGTAATTCTGTAAGAAATTTGTCAAAGGGTTCCTGATAAGGTAACTTCCAGAATCTGTGAGACTCTAACACTTCGTTGGAACGAGGATTACAATAGGCCTGTAGCTTCTCATATAACTTAGCAGGGTCATTCTTATGAGATTCATCTTCCCACTGAAACTGGTCATATATCTCGACTACGTGAGGTCCACCACAACTCAAAATAATTGCTACTTGTACCTCTTTACTTTTGTCGATTCCTCCTGACGCAGACATGTAAACTTCAACTTGTCTTTTCCACTTTTTGTAGTTCTCGGATACATTTCCAGAGGATAAATCAAGTTGGGGAGGTAATCTGAACGGACAATTGTAAACCTGTACAGGTCCTGCGGCTTGTTCTTGTTCCCCCATTCCGAATAAAAATTTCAGGCTACTGAGAATGGAGTCTGGATCCAATATGGCGGTTGTTCGAAGCACGTGTTGAAAAATAAATTCAAAGTTTGTCTATAAAAACTCACAATAGTTCACGGAGCATCACTTTCGGGGACGACCGGTAACACTAACAACAAGTTTGCACCGCTGCCACCATGTTGGTATGCCTATCAGGGCTAACCATTAATGAAACATGACTTCTTAGATGAACACGTTTATTCAAGTATGGCGTCTAAACATAACAACAAATTACAAGCATCCCGAGCCCGATCATAATACATCAACAGTAAGATTGGTCCTACCGGGGTACCCCACACCTTAAATCCTATCAACAAACGATGGAGGTTACGATAGCTACAGTCTATAAAGATTAAGTGTTGATTGGGTGAAATGTGCTGTCCTTTGGGCAATTCTAATACGTCATCACTCAAGCGGGCATCAGATAGTGACCGTAAACATGTTCAGGTATTTATCACGTGTTTCTGGACGTAAGATTTTTATTCTGATAAATTTCTTCATCTTTGTTTACCTCATTAAGACAAAAATATTTGTTATAGTTATTTCTCATCTGTCAAGACATCGTTGATAAATTTCCTAATACTAGTATTTAAGAAAAGGCTATCATATATCCTTGATAATTCAATGTTTGCAGATTTTGTCACAATTTGTTGGTTATACAATTTTGTATTGATCGGAATTATATATCAAAATATGCAATTTCTATTTTCCTTGGAATGACCGCTACATTTGCTTAGCAATGGTGATTTCGGCATCAAAGGCACGTTTCATTATATGAGATTATATGGGATTATCATATCAGGATTGATAGCAGAATTTACATACATTTTTTTCATTTTGCAAGTTCTATAGTTGACACAATGACCTTGTCAGCAAACTAACATTAATTAGAAATGTAATGCTGATTAACTTTTTTTTCATTCAAAATGTTAGGTACACTGAATTTACTTTGGATTTTTTTCGTTTTCCCACCCACACGCAAGAGCATGCTGTACGTATGAACAATTTCTAAAACGAGGTAAATTATTGACAAACAAGTTGATGAAACAAGAATATCAGCAGTCTCGTTTAAAGTTATCATTTCGTAAGTTCTTTAGTTGATACAATGACCTTGTCAGCTAATACAGTTTATCATTGAGTCAAAAGCTGACTGATGTTTTTCATGCTTAGATTATTGTTAGTCCATTATTTACACGCTGAATTGACGACGGATCTTTCTGTTATTACCCGATCATGACAAGGAGTACACGGCGGGTGTGACCGGTCAGCGGGTATGCTTACTACTGCATGACACTTGATTTACCTCTGACAGTATAGCCCCTATTTGCTTTACTCCTGATTTGTATGTTTTAATAGGCTTTTGAGATTGATTTCTATTCGTAATCTCCGTATAACATTGCTACCTTTGGTCTGAAAAATGTATAACTTTTATGAACTTCTAAATGGATACATATATATTTTTGCCGAAACCAATAAAAACTAATTGATCAAAAATACGGAGAGGAGAGTAAACTAATTAAGAAATGAATATTCGATTAAGAACTATTCTTTTGTACTTTATACATCTTAAAATAGTTTTCAAATAATAAAGTGATCAAATAAGAAAAATCAATCAACATCCGCCGATGGAGTATAGACAATCAAACGTGAAATATGGAGATAACGAACAGTATTCAAGACAAATATGTCAGAACCTCTTCTTGAGTTATCCCTCTTGCATCGATAATCGAACCACTCGAACACTGTTAGCTAGTAACATAATGGTGAAATATTTTTATACATGTATCTGAATAAAATAATTACATAAAATTTTGTAAAAATGAAAACCCCCGAATATGTTAGCATCCCAAACTACGACTTTGTACTAATATTTATTTAGTAATATATGTAATAGTTTCCAGTATATTCATTCTAAATTAACCATTCTAATAATAGTTTGGCTTCCTTTTTTTCAATTCAATTGTATAATATTGTTTAAACTAATGTTTTCAACAATTTCTCTTTTTTTACTACACAATATGTGACAATTAATTTTTTATAATTGAAGTACATGTAAGCATATTCTACACATCGTACGTAGAAGCTTTAAGAAGAGAAAAAAACAATACAGATTATGAAAATATAAAATATTTCTAAATTTACATCCTCAAAAGAGATGGGGGGGGGGGGGTTTATGTAAGGAAAATATTATTTTTCCTTCAGTGGATGTCTAGCATTTCAATTTTCATTGAATTTGAATTATCTAATCATCTAATTTTTAGATATAGAAATAGATGTCAAGATAATTTTTTCTTTGTTAAACATAAGGAATTACTAAGACATTATTTTTGGCGGACTTGCACTTGTTTTTTGACAGTTGTTAGGCTTTTCTTTTTATGCTGAATTTAAATACGGAATGTTCTGTGTAAATGGTCAATACACAGAGCTCACGGTGGGTTACCGGTTAAAAAGGGGGCGTTTAGTCCTTCTAGGCACCTGATCTCATCTCTGTAATGCCTACTGAGTGTGGTTTTATGTCTACTTCATTACAAAATCAAATATCCAATTACAATATGCCTACAATGAAAGATATAGAGATAACAAATAGTATATTCAAGCTCAAAGGTCCATTAAACAATACAAAATAGGAGCAGAGCAAACACGCACTTCCAAAACATTAAAGGTGGGATCAGGTGCCAAGGAGGAGTGAGCATTCCCTGCCAACCGGTCACACCTGCCTTGTGCTCCGTGCCATGATCGGGAAATAACGGGAAAATCCGTCGTCAATTCAGTGTGTATAAATATTGAGCTAACAATTAGTATGAAAAAAAGTCAGTCAGCAATTGACTCAATAATGAATTGTATTTGCTGACTTTGTCATTGTATCGACCATAGAACTTATGAAATGATGACTTTAAACGAGACTGTTGATATTCTTGTTTCATCTACTTGTTTGTCAGAAGTCTACCTCGTTTCAGAAACTTTACATACACAGAGCAAGCGATGAAGGTATATTGCTGCATGAGTAAGGAAAGTGGAAGATTGAAAAGTTAGTGTTATCACATTTATCATACAGCTTAGTTCTTTTAATACAGAGATATATTTTAACAAGTTCTCCGTTGTAATATATTTTGCAAAATCTTATAAATATCATGAATTATTACTGATTGATTGATTATAGATTAACATAAACGAATATAGATTTTTTAAATATCAACTTAATTAAAGTAAGAAAAGGCCAAGATTAACTGACCCTTACCATGTTATTGACTAAACAATAAACATTTGATCAACCTTAAGGAAACCATAATTTAAGGTAATTATGTAATAATTAGAATGAATGAAATGAAATGAATAAAAAATCTGAAGTTTCGTGACAGGGAAAAATTACATGCATGACACCTGCCCCTTAATGTTATACTTTCTAAGTACAGTAACAGTTACTCACTCTTTTATAACAACAGTAGATTACATTCTAATGAGGTCTCTCTAGATTCAGATTCATTGAAGCTAAAATACATTTTTTTCTAATTTTTTTAGCAGGTGTATTCTATGCAGTTTTCTCTGTGAATTCGGTTCCTTCCCTGTCGTTCTATGTGCCTTTGGATAGTAGATCTTTATTGCATGGTGCTCTCTGGAATAATCGTTACAGGGGCAGTTTTCGCAACTGCTAAAAATCACTTGAAGTGAACCGAATATGAAATGTTAAACATTTTCTAATTTACTGCAGACTGGTTCTCTACTGTGGTAATGAGGCATAGGTCTCGCTTTGGTTGACTGGTCTTCTACATCTGAATACGTGCTAGTGTTTTGTTAAAATGAAGACGATTGCTTTCCTCTTCCTCAAAGTCATATTGGTTATTAACATTAATTTCATGAAATGAGAAAATAAAATTTATTATACATATTTACCTTTTCCTATTAGTGAAGATGAGAAAAGCTTGTTAATTTCATCCAAATTTTGCATGACAAAAAACTATTATCTCACGTCTTTTGAAATGAAAAAGTATATAATATCAAATTCAAAATACTTCAGTTCAATTTAAATAAGGGGAACAACTCAAATAAATTCTGCATTTGATGCTGAATTTTTGAAACCTCAGATTGCATGCTTACTTTAATTTCAAACTTACATTAATGGAAGTCTCGTTAGTGAAAAAATATGTAAATCTTTCTCTATAAATCATTCCTGATCACCGATGATGATACCCCGTCGTCATTTGGGGCTCAGGATCTACCTTTTTCCAGCGGTCCGTTTACTCGGTTCCCACAAATGACCTTCTCTGACTGTTGTAGTCATTCTTCCGATTTTTTGGACGTTTCACACATGTTTTCTGACTTAACCTGTAATGTAAGTAGCGCTTTCATCGCACGCTAAATTATTTCTAGCGTTTTGGAGAGTGTCTTGCCATTAACTGAGCTACAGAAGCGATTACCGGGGGTATTTCGTTTTATTGTCAGGGGTGGTATCACTCAAGAACAAACAGAGAAAAGTGATTTGTCATTCTCACGTTTGCAGAAAGCGGCACATTATTCTTACTGATGCATACTGAAAAATAATATTTTCATTCCTTTTTGCAGGTTGATGAGCATACCAGCTTGTGTCGTTAGCCTTGTTATCTGATTTTTTATTGTGGGAGAATTTTATCGGAAGCTAGATAAGAGAGATACATTTTTGCCAGATTCATACTAGTAATACAGAGAGGTATCATTTGTTATTTGAAGAGAAAGTTGATACCTGTAATTTAAATCTTAAATAAATGAACATTTACATTCGAATTTAAAGAAAAGGAAGCGCCATAAGTGTTCCATAGTGATAACTACACTTTGCAATTGGCAGCAATTCTCTGCCATTTTTCTAGGTATCGGGAAAATTGAGATGTTTTTATTATAAAGTGTTATCTCTTGGTAGCCCATTATAAAGTCGTGCTGCTTTTAAAGCCGAGGGGATAAAGTCGTCCTCGAGTAATTAAGCGGCCCTGACATGACTGTCATCACGTGGTTGACACTGTCCAGATAGAAAGGCGGAAGAATGCTCTATCTTCTTCTCATCAGCCTCGCTCTGAAACAGACAAACTTGGCAGCAAAAAAAGAGGTTAAAGAGAGAATTGAATTTGAAGTGTGTTTCCCGGCTGTAATAAGGATAAAGATACTTGTGAGTTGTATTCTTTCTGAATTAATAAATGATTTTACCCCATATGTAAGTGATGACGTCATTTGACGATAAAACAAAGTTGGGTTCGTTTACAAGAAAATTACATGTATAATCTAGATATATGTATTGATAAAGTAAAGTAATAGCATTTCAGGTGAGAAACCAATACACACACGTATTTGTTGACTCTTAAATCAACTTTGAACACATCATTCACAATTAAACTCTTATACCATCAGGGCTATTTTTTTCTTAAATTTCAAAGACAGTACATTGTAGAGCTAATAAATTCCTACGCCTAATACATAGTCTGAATTCTTGCTCAGAAGTTAGAGTATTTATTGACTGAGTACAAGTGATATGTTTTCAGGAGCTCTTCTTTTGTATAACGATCCCGACCTTTGAGTAGTCCGATTGACACTTCAATTATCCGTTCTTTTGCCCACAATCTGGTCCATTGCCATTCTTGGCACCCGATCTGTTTTCGATGATGGGATTTAAACAGCGATCAACAAAAAGAGGCTAATTTCTCATTTGGAAATCATTAGTGGACAATACGGCCTGGTCTTCCTTGATAAATAATTCGTTGGAGATGACCATCGAAGGGCTAGATGCGGGTTAAGCCACCGGACTGTGGTCCATTCACACGACGAGTAGCCCCGAGCGTCCGCGCACCTGCTCCCGTATAGAGCTCTATGATTAAGCAATTATATGAATATCAACACTGACATTCCTCTTTGAAACAGCTTTGTATTTTGATAGCGAAATGGGCGTAACAATCCGGCCTTATATAGATTTATATTAAACGGATTTATAGGAAGAACCATCAACGTGTTTTTCCAATTATTCCGAATTAACTGATATGTGACTGTGATCTAGGCAAACATTTGTTGTTATAAAAAATGATTACCTTATATATATATACGCAAGGTGTAAATTGTATAACTTATAATTCAAATGTAAAAAATTGTATATGTATGACAAAAAAAGGAGTCATTATAAATTTATATGTTGAAAGATTTTGTAAATGTATCTAATATTTTTGCAGATAAAATACATTAAAATATGTTCAAATCAACTACATGTATTATTTTTCATATTTTCACAATTTTTAACATTCGAGCTAATGCATCAAACTAAACAGCACTTAAACGCAGGTTTCCAATAATAATTTGTGATTTTATTTATTTATCTTTAAAGGACTGCCTGATGACATACATCTTTGAATTATTAAGATTTCAGGACTTCTAAGGCGGGAACGCTTTTAATGGCAGAATAATGCATTAATCGTGTACTTAAATACATTAATGATGTGTATATATCAGCTGATCAGAATCCTTTATTTTTTATTTCTAGCGGTCATCAGTAGACGGTTTTAATTCTTATCCAGACGAAAAACACATTAATGACCAGCACTTCATTAAAAATTTAACCGAATCCCAGGAAAATGTATCGGATTTATAGCGGCGATATTTATCAAATTGATGCCGTATGGGCCATGATGATGGATCATTTCCAAAGAGCATTTAAATAAATCGAATTTTAAATGGCTAAAATGTTTAAGTTGTCACAATTTAATGAAGTAAATAGCGGTCAATCTTGATCTAGACAGACTGATGTTCGAGCGATCTCTTTTATTTAATATGATATAGACTTTGCATCTCTATAAAAAGCTTAACACCGACGCCGATCTTAAACGTGTTCTGCATTTTGTAAACTGTTCACATATACGGCAAAATAAAGTTAAGAAGTGTTTCCTTTTAACGAACCGTTAGCTATATCATGTACAAGTATATACAGAGAAAGAAGGTTTGCCAATTCATTCGATTATAGTTCTGTCTATCTCATTGGTTAATAAAAATTCGTCATTAAAATTTTTGAAAGTTTCCATATTTATATAATTAAGTCGCCATCGTTTTAAAAATTGCAAATCAAAAATTTGTTAATTCAAAAACTGATATAATACAAGTTATAAAAACATTGAAAATCTATATTTTTAGCCAAAAAAGATAATTATTTATTATAAATATCAATTTATTTAAAATAACAAATGAATAAATTAATATTATGAGTAAATAAATAAATTAATGAATTAATAAAATAAATAAATAAATAATGCTGAAAATATAACCAGTGAAGTAGAAATAAACACAAACACCATGCAGTGTTCCGGATTGATCTTTTCTTTACAATTCAAAAACCTCCCCATTCCTGTGATTCTCAGTCCAGTGATAAATGGCCGATTATTGTGTAAATCACAACACTATCACCTGTTATTTCTCTCTCACTGGAGGGGATCCCAAGGCTATTTTCGTTTCATTTAATTCTCCTTAGCGCCATATTACCTGCCCCTTTCTCCTCTCGGTTACCTGTATTTTTCTTCCATTTTCTTCCCTTCATTGTTGTTGTTGGGTCTAATAGACTTAAACCCTTTAAAGACATTCTCATCATCTTACCACCGAGTTTATTGTTATTGTAATTAAATTACGATTAAACAAATGATACGAATTCTTATTTGGTTGTGTACATAGAAGAAAAAGGGGAATGATGCGATTGGTTTAATTTCTTTTGAGAGTAAGTCGATAAATATTTTACTTTAACAGTTGTTTGAGGTTTATTCACAAGTGTTGAAATTATTAAGAACATCTAATTAAAAAAATAATGAAATACTAGTATATCAATTAATGATATATAATAGCAAAAGTAAATAATTCTTTATATGGAAAAAAGAACGTGGATATTCCCCCTCTTTAATTTGTGTGCTTTTCATGGTACTATAAAAAGCAAGTAGAAGTTCAACCTTGTTTATAGAAGCATATACCCCCTACCTCAAACAACTGGATCCTATTCAAACTTGATACAAAAAATTAGCCTTCCCCTAAATATTCTTATTTTTCCTCTAATTATTATTATTATTTTTTTCTTTTTGGTTTTTGGTTTTTTTTTTCTTTTTTTGTTTTGTTCTTTGTTTTTTCCATTTTTTTTTTTGTTTTGTTTTTTGTTTTTTCCATTTTTTTAAATTAAATTTTATTGTTTTCTTTACCCACTGTTTTCTCTCAATTTTCCTTCAATTATGTACTGTTTAACTCTTTTAATACTAGTTTATAATATATATCTTTGTAGAACTCAAATATGTAATCTGTACCTTGATCTCCAATGGAAAGAACTAATATATATGCTGTTCAATCCATATTCACTGTATACTTTTCTGTATATTTTGAATAAAATACTTCTTAAACTAAACTATACAAAAAATTAAGATTTTCCAAAACTTGTATTCAGTTGCAGCAATGTGCAGTATTGTCTGTTCTATCAATATTGCTAATTAGCGGCAAAAAAATCAAATGACATGTCTCTGACTCTGTAACTTCAGATATGATTAAACACATCTATCTTCTAATAATCTCAATAACAAAAAAAATGAAAAATGATAACAAAATGTCGATTATTTTTTTGTCATTTATACTATTGTCATATTTGATGGAAGGGTTCAAAAAGGACTCTTTTTCCGAGTTTCGCTAGCAAATCAGAATTCAGACGGATCGTTTCTGTGCAATATCGCGAGCTCTCTGTAGATTTGCATCATGATAACAGCCCATTATATCGCTGTTTTTGTGATTGAATACTGGTTATTTCTTAATCGTTGAGATATAATCAGAAATTCCTGTCATGATATATCTAATGGAAGTCATTGGCGCAGGAATCGCGAGCCCGATCCCCTATTATTCATTTCCTATCGGACATTTTGAAAGATAGCAAATGAACGAAACATTCCTTCCCAGTTCAACACATTTAAATATTATCATTACAAAACCTTAAGATCAATAACATGTAACCATCTCATCACTGACATATTAATATATAAGAAAATGTTTTCTCTTTTTTCTATTAGTCGTGTCGGAAGGGGTGAATTTGTAAACGCAATGTATGTACAAACTCAGCCTCAGAAACTTGTCTCGTATACAGGACACCCCTTACTTATTTAAACCATAAGGTAAACCTAACTCAATGTCAGGTTTCTGATTTCACGTGATGACCTCAACTTTTCAATCGACAACTTCCCTTATCTTTGTAGCAATATACCCTCATCACCTGCATACGGAGTTTACATATATCAGTTGATTCAATACGTAAAAGCATGCCCTACGTAGGAACAACTTCTAAAACAAGTTAAGTTACTGACAAACAAGTTGATGAAACAAGAATATCAGCAGTCTCACTTTAAGTCATCATTTTCAAGTTCTTTGGTCGATACAATGACCTTGTCAGCAAATGCAATTTATTATTGAGTCAAACGCTGACTTACGTTTTCATACAACATTGTTTAGCCATTATAAAAACGCTGAATTAACGACGGATTTTTCTGTTATTTTCCGGTCATGTCAAGGAGCACACGGCGGGTTTGACCAGTCGACAGGGAGATACTTTCCTCTACTTCATAGCACGTGATCAACCTCTGATGTGTTGGAAGTCCGCGTTTTCTCTGCCCCCGATTAGTACTGTTAGAATGAACTTTTGAGCTTGAATGTTGTTTTTTTATCTCCAAATATTTCACATCCTTACTTTAAACTTGTATTTCATTTATTTATCAATCAGTAATACTATGTTAGTAAACCACAGCGACTATTTTTTCCTCAAAAATTGTCTTGATGCATTTTAAGAATTTGCAATGGGATACATCAATTTCCGGTTAAGATTAAAAGCACGATGAAACCAGAGACTATCGAGCTTTTCATTCTGAATTCTCTAGTTTTATTGTACATTTAAATGAAGTTTAATTTTTCGACATAAATTATACAGACTTTCTTCTGGTCTAGAAATACTTTGCATATATATGAAGTCCCGCAACAAATGAAATATCATGAACTTGTTATCGTTGTCTATCCTTATATCATATTATTCGTATGATTTTGTCCTTTATCTCCCATCATTAAATTATCACAGTAAATGAATAGAAAAAATCTGCAAGTAAAAATGGGTATTTTTCACCTGAATGTTAACAAAACTGGTTAATATTTTGGTCAAAAATCTTGCGAAAATTAGTGAAACAATACGCTTTGGTTATATTTCTTCGTAAATGCCAGATTATAATTTTCATTTTCAAAAGGATTAGAGGCATGCGCATTAGTTCCGTCTGCGGTGATTGATGGCTAGTGGCGGGATAATTGACCATCGTAAGATGATGGATCTCCATTCTCCTATCGTTATTCCCGCGTTTTCCAGCGTAACCCCCTTGATGAGTCCAATTTGCTGCGCCTCTAAGGCGATGGAGATTTCAATAATCCTTGTTAAGTCAATAGAAGGTTCATTCTATAAACGGCCTGACACATTTAAACTCCACTGAATCCTTGCTTTATAGGAATTAATAAAACTCAAGTCTCTAGATTTTCTGCTTCCCGTTAGCTATACAGCGAAATTCGTTTTTCATTATAGTGATGATAACCGACGTTTTCTAATTTTCCGTCCTGTTTGGTTCTGTATTGTATAATTATCTCGTAATAGGACTGCAACAAACCATTTTCCGTCTTTAATGGTAATTTGATTGTAGTCATTAATTTCTTCTTGTAAGGCATGAAAAGGCTGTAATGTCTTCTGCTTCCCTACAGATTTTGGAAAAAATTGACAAAAAATTAACAATTCTTTTTTTTCTAGATTTTCTAAATATTGAATTTTGTTAACATTGTAGAGTAATTACAACTACATTGAGAAAAGCTTTACATTGTATATATTTCAAAAGACACACGTTAGAATTAATCTATTAGCTTCACGAATGAAATACATATGACACCTGATGTTCTAGAGGTCCATGTTTACCCTACTTTCAGTTTGCATTTCTTCAATGGATTTTTGGGCTTAATAAATTAATGTTCGTTATCTTAATTTTCTGAATTCATTTAATCTCACTGACAAAACTAAATGGATTTAAATATATCAATTTTCATGCCTCCAATTTTGTCAGTCAAGTTAACGTGATCCAAAGGACTGCATTTACATTATTTTTGCATAAAAAATTAAAGCAGGATGCACCCTAATCACAAATATATTTTAACACAGTAAATTAAAGCACAAAAATATCATTATACATATCAGTAAAGTTCTATATTTTTTGAACTTCAAAAAACTGAACAAAATACCTCTCAAGTTGAAAAGAAATGTACAATAGTTTTAAAACTGTGACAAAACTGAAACCAAGAACATTAAATATTGACAAGAAATAAGAAAAATTTAGTCAATACACAATGGTGAAAGGACCAGGTGCTTTTAATTTATATTCGCATTTGCAGGACAACTTTTTTACCTCTCAGATAAAAGCATTTATTCCGTGTGACGATAATTAAACTATATGGTTGTAATAGTATGGGGTGTTTTAATTTAAAATTACATGAAAAAAGAAGACAATTTTTCTTTATTCATTGACTGTAACACTTCACTGTATTCAGGCTATTAAAATATTTCTATTCAGACTGATGATTCCTTTCCCCTTTCCCTTCTTCTGGTGTTTTTCAACTGAAATTATAAAGTGAGCCGAGCTTTATTTTATGTTTGAAGGAACTTAATATTTAACTTGTATTTAGACTGACCCTTGGCCCGGGATGAAGTAGATAAACCCCCGGATCAGTAAATTGTATTCACTGAAGCAGCATCCAAAGGGTCAAGCTAATTATAGCAATCGATCATCCGTGAAATGTACAGCCAATCGAGCATTGTTGTGGCCATTCTGAGAGGAACTAATGCAAATGTTATTAACGTCTGAAAAGCGGCTTAGACGTTTATAGTAAGGGGAAACATCGCGCTAAATTAAACGGAATATTTGCCAAAGTGTCCTCAATAAAATTTTTGTGTATTTCCCATTAAAAGTCCGTTTTCTAATCATCTTTAATTTACATCAAGTTTCCTTTGCGTCTTTTTGCACAGAAAAAGTAGTACGCTTATTTGATTTTTGTTTATTTTTGCTTCGCATAAAATATATTAGTTTCGTTTTTCTGCCTTGATGACTTTACACCATTTGGAACTAATTGTAAATGGTCAGAGAAGTATACATAAACAGTTTTCTTTGCTGTGTTTTTATCAAGTCTTCGTTTGTTTATATTCGCTTTAAATAATTTTAATGGCCATCTTGCAAGACATTGCAGCCGTCTATATGTTTCGTTGATTCAACTAAAAGATAGACTTTACGATATGCCTGTCCCACGAAACCGAAGGCGCCATCATAAATTTCTAAAAGTTTTCTCAAAATCAGTTTATCCTTAAAATGAAATTAAGATTACCGCTCTAGAAACAAATAATTAAATCATAAACAACTACTATTCAAATAAATATGCTTTTATGTATTTATCTCATGTGTAAAAACATGCAGAGAGAGAGAGAGAGAGAGAGAGAGAGAGAGGGGATGGTTTATTTTGAACATATTTTATCGACATGTTAAAGGGATTGGACACAAGTTCTATGAAATTAAACAGTCCTCTCCCATACATAAAATATCAAAGGCCATACAATATTTACAAAGATTTACAATTTTACAATAATATACATTAACGTAGAAGAAGAGGATTGTTACACTTTGAGGAAAGGAAAGAGAAAAAAGTGAAAACCAAAAATAAATTTTGATTTTCGAAAGAAATGAATTGTATAAAAGTATTTTATTAAAAAAAAGAAGAATAAAGAGGAAACTAATATTATCAAAAAAATTGAAGACTATCAATTTTTAAATGACATATTTAATTTAAAAAAAAGGTAATTTTTCAGGAATTATTTGGAGATTAATTGCAGATCCTGACGAGTTCTAGGATATTTTACATAAAGAACAAAAGAACATTGTAGTCAATGTCTTCAGATTAATTAATTTAGAATTGAACCAGTATATCCTTCATTCGTCAAGAGTTTATTGCACATTTACAGATCTGTGGAATTTTTTAATCAAGTTATCGAAATATTGAGTGTTACACCGAAAAGATAAAAATAACACTGGTAGAATTTATTTAACATTTATCTGTTAAACCCGTGAGCTGTTTATTTAGGAGTAAAGATTTTGTTTAACTTCAATTGAACTTGAAATAAACCATCAACATTTCTCCTGAAAATATTTAAAGTAAGGCTCGCATTAAAGCAGATAATCTGGACGTGTTTTGATAATCTACTTCAATAAACATGCTAATAGTACAATCATGAGCAATCTCATCAGGTTTAAATAGAAATCAAAACTTTCTTCATCTATCCTTTTAAATCTTAATGAAAGAATAATGATCCCGAACAGAATCTTATTTCAGCGCTAAGTATTGCCGCCAAATTAGACATAGAACCATCGTTCCTTTGCGGAGGGATTTTGACAATGTTTGGCAAAATATTTCCATTCAAATAAATAATGTATCTTGCTTTAGTTATAGGGGTTTGTGGTAACAAGAGATTATAATATAGCGAGGAACCACCGCGCTCCGCGATTTAATCGTCAACAAACTGTTAAGAAATTTAAATAAACAGACTCGGATGTATTCAGAACAAAATCATTGAAGTAACTGTTTTGAAGATGCAGCTGTAAAAATGAGCATGGTTTTGAAACCCAGTAGGCCATATTTTTAATAACACGTACTTTAGGATGGGGACTAGTTTGAGGGGCGTTTTTTAGCGTTAAATCTTATTTATCGCCAGAAAGGTGGCAATTGAAAGCTGTTCAACGAAATGAGCAATCCAATTAGCAAATAATTCAATGCTAATGCCGAACAATTTAATTTTGTTTCTGCTAAATCAAATTTTGGAAGAATTGTGCGGATAATGGTTAGAACCATTCCCGGTTTTCTCCCGGGAAGACAAGAGGCCTAGGGCCCACAAGACGGAATTCCCTTCAATTTGTAGACAATTATTGCTATAGAAGGAAATCCTCGACAAGCGATCAACTCTTCTCATTCGGTAGCAATTTCCATTTTAATTAAATTGTTATCACTTTAAATCGCCCTTATTGAATGGCGAGAACCGTAATCCGCCAACCAGCGAAAATATTTCACTAAAGGAAATTGAATTAGTTCCATTAACATCCGATGATCTAGCTAATTTTGATGCTCGGAAGCTTACAGCATAGCTTTCTAAATGAAAGCAAGTACCGAGATATATTAGATGTGCCCCCTATATCAGAGAAAGTAGAGAAATTTTTTTAATAAAATGAAAATATTTAAAAATAAGAATGCTACTATAAATATTCTCACCATTAATTAATTCACATGACACTGCACGCATAATAGTCTCCAGGGGAAAATCAAATTTTGCTCACCTTTACATCACGTTTATCCTGTATTATGCAAAAAACACGACGTATTGATCATTATTAAAATATTAATATTACAATATATTCTTTTCATCATTGCAAATACATAAATATGAACGAAAATATTGTTGTTTTTTTGGTAAACTCTTAACTTATCAATTTTAAAATATTTTTTAACAATGTTAGTTGTATTTATCCATAGATATACAAATTAAATATTCTTTTTTAATTTTGTTTAGTACTTAAAAGAAAACATCAAACTTATCACTAGAATTCGGCGAATAATAACAGGAAATGGTGAATTATTCAGAAATTAAAAAAATAATGTGATATCAAATCACAAATAGTAGCTTCGATTCAAACGGTCATCATCTACATAAAACGCCTCAATAAATATTATATTCACCAAAATGTGTACCTTTTTTCAATTATCTAACACATCTTTTGCAAATGTTCACCCTGTGAAAAGGCATTTTAACAATTTTTTTTCCATTTTTGAAAAGAAAAAAGAAAGATTACAAATGTATTTTTAGGTATGTATATCTGATAAAAAGTTCATATGTAATGTTGTTAAGAATTGATTTAACTTGCTGAGAGATGGCAGTAATATGTAACAAATTACCGAGAGGATGTACGGACAGATTCCGATCATACTGTTACCTTATCAGTCGTTAGATCCGCCGGGCGTTTTATTAAAAATCACCCTAAGAGCTTTTAACTTTCCCAAATTTTGTGTCAATTTTTTGATTCATTAAATTTAATGTAAACTTGGTATCTTGGTTGTGCCATTTGGCTCATAACACGCGCCATGTATATTCTTTTCACTGATGGCTAATGGCCGTTACGTTGTTTTATTTCAAATTGCCTAAACTCGTCGAAATTGTAGAAGAGGATTTTACGACTGGCGAGATGGCCCTCTGGGTAGTTATTATGGATTGACAATAATACAGGGATTCCGTATTATCATTCAATTACATCTGGTTCAAATAAATTACAAATTGCTTTAAATTGATTTTCATAATAAATTGAATTTCATTTTTGATACATTGATTCATATGGATGATTTTATGGTTGAAATCTAGTATCTTTAAAGGTGCTTTGTCTTCAAACAAAGTGGAGACAACTCGGCCGAGGTTTTATTGAGGATGAGAAACAGTTTGCTTTCCACCTTTCAAACAATTAATTAAAATATTTGTATCATCACTAAAGATCGTACAAAACGATTGTCACTTTGCATTTTTGTAATAAACCGCTATGGTGCAACAATACTCTATATACATTATTTCTTTTTTTACAAAAGGCATATACCTATAAATTTTTCAACCTAAGTAATCTTTTTTTTCTTTTACTTTTTAATTGTATGCCTTTTTAACTGAATTGATAGTGTAAATAAATTAAGCTGAAATTTTAAGTTCCCAGAATTTTCTCACAAATCCATACGGTACTGTGTATACAGCTGGGATGGTCATCAAATCGCTCTATGGCCCTAATCCATCTGGAAGACATAGATTATCTTTCAACAAGTTTCTACATCTCTCAAGATTTCCGATTTACATTAACTGACTCAATTAAATATATCTCAATATAAGTAGCTATTTTCTGACCAAACGATGTAGTTTTAACCCTCCACAACCGCCAATTAAACCATGAAAGAGCTTTTTCATAGGAAGGTAAACAGGAAAAACGGCTGAACACAGAGAAGACGCTGTTTTCTAAAGGTCCATATTTCCTTTGTAATACTCAAAATCAAAGACAGTGGATATCCGAATTGCTGTTTGATGAGCAGTGGTTAAATCAAAATATTGTCACGTGATTATCGTTGATTTGCATTTCACGTCAGAAGTAATGGTGAATCTATTCAAACGCCAGAGACAGTCTTTATGTAATTAGCATTATATGTTGGTTTTATCTATTATTGATCAGGATTCTGTGTAAGTAATATGATTAATGCTGTATAAAATAATTACCTTAATCTTTGGCTGATAACATCAAAGACATCACAAAACGGATGTTCTTTTTTCACCATCCCCGGATCTCAATTAGAAAAATGATCATATATAACAGAATATAACCGATCTCTGTTTATAAAAGGTATAATATGTCATCAAAAATTTTATACGTATTGTTGATATACGTTGATATAAAAACGTATCGGTATGTCATTTTTTTTAAATAAATGAATGTACGTATGTAATATCTACCGCATCAACTTTTTTCCGACATCAGACCTAAAAGAAGACCCCCTTGAAAAATAAATAATAACTAGATAAACAAACATACAATGTACATACAAAACAAAGAAAAGAAATTAAAAGATGGTTAGTGCAAAGAAGAATGAGTTATCTTACCTTTTT
Organism: Saccostrea glomerata; assembly: GCA_003671525.1. NCBI lineage: Eukaryota > Metazoa > Mollusca > Bivalvia > Ostreida > Ostreidae > Saccostrea > Saccostrea glomerata. The sequence continues at coordinate 2,338,100 of PRKT01000028.1, forward strand.
GGAACTTTTTTCTTGTGAAAACAAAGATTGGTGGTCAGTCATGTGACGGGTGTCATCTTTAGCATATTCGTTAAATAAAAGGATACTTTCAGTTTAATTCTGTTTTTGTTTGGTCGTGTGACCATCAGAATAAAAGAGCATTAATTCAAACTTTTTTTTCAGAGAATTAAGTAGGATTAAGCAAAAATAGCCTATTGTAGCCTCTCGAAAGCCAAGCAAAAGGTAATATTAATGTACTAATTAAGAAAAAGTACAAAAGAGCTTTTGGACGTTTTAATTTTAATCAACCTATTTGTATCTTTAAAATAATTTGATATCTATATGCTTTTGTCAGATTTTCTTCAGCAATTGTATCATATCCCTTTAACATCAAAGAAAAATATCCTCGATTGTGAAATGCGGATAGCATATTTTAGTCCATGTAAGTGATATGAATCTTTTTCACATTTTTCCCTGCACAAGAGTCCGAGAGAGTCAATGATGCAATATGAAAAATGGTCTACTTGGTATGTTCAGTTCGTCGTTTAATAAAAATGACACATAATGCTTATTTTTAATGAACTAAAATGTGATAGATTCTTAATCTACAAAAGAAGGAAACGTACAATTATTTTAAAACAAATTCTTTCGTTGTTGTATCAATCAAGAATTGTTTACTGAGTATTTAATTATAGTTGTAACACGTCATTTGATTGGGTAAAAGATTTAATGAATTTCGTATATATCATACGATATAACATAACTTGGGACAATTTACGTCTTTATAAACCACAAAGTGGCTTATAAAAAGCGTAAACTAGGTCCAAATAAGCTTCATTTCTTATCATTTAATTTCAGTGTAGAAAATAAGACATTTTTTCCTTTAAAAATAGCTTTAAATTGAGAATATATTTTGAAAGTAACGTCAAGCGGAGTAATGGGTTCTTGATGTATCCATTATGACGTAGGCAACTTATGTTATTTAAGGAATGAAGCTTATTTCAACTTATGTTATACGATATAACATTACTTGGGGCAGTTTGCGCTTAATAAACCGCGAAGCGGTTTTTCTCCCATGCAGAATAAGGTTTCACATTGATTAAATTTTAAAAGTAACGTCAAGCGGAGTGATATGTTATTTGACGTTTACTCATTGTGACGTAGGCTAGTTATGTTATACAAAATGGATAAAATGCTTATTCCTATCAAATGACGTGTTACGAGTAAAATTAAATTATACTGTTATAAATGAAATCTTTTATCCAATCAAATGTCGTGTAACAACTAATTGAAATTATTATTTATTAAAAAACTAAAAAAGTCGAGACTTGATCTGATTGTTTTGGTATTGAATCATTTGCTATAAATATGGCTCATTTTATTTTTTTAGATAAAATTTGCAATGCAATGCATATGTAAATTTATATTTCGTGAAATATGTTTAGAGAATAAACAGGACTGAGCATATCGGGGGTATTTTCTCTCTCGTTTTACACAGTGTGAGAATTATTTTAAATTGATACATGTTTTAGATTTTACGGCTAGAATATGAAACCCAGTCAAAAGTTGGATTGTCATTAGGATCTATGAATTTTACTTCGTATTTTTTATTTAAATGAAGAACTTTCACCTGTCGCCTGACTATTTGCCTACACAATACGGAAATTGCCAGCAAGGAAAATTTGACATACCTGTATTATCCCCAAATTAACTTGTAAAAACCAATCCAGAAATATTTAAAACCTACTTAAACATTGGATTTGATGACTTAAACGTTTACATTCAGTGGTACAATTTGTATAATTACATAAACACGGACAAATATTTTATTTGTGTGATTTTTATTTAAATGGCAATCTGGGGCTTAAAAGGTGATGACTAACAAGAATGATATGATATAACAATAAGGTTAAAATAACCATTTCATATGTGTAATAGGTCGGCGACAATTTGTATGTAAGCTTAATAGATTAGTCATATCCTTATCTATAGGTTTAAAAAAATTCATCTAAAAGTATAAATAATATATACCAATCTTTTTAATCTCTTTAGGGGGGGGGGGAGTATTTTTAAAAATTTTCTCAACAAATATTATATTCTTTTGTAGATAATATTTAGAAGTTCGATTGGATGTTCATAAGCCGGGGGAGGAGGGGGGAGTACAAATACTGCTGTATATAATTCATCGCAATTTTTTTCCCTTTTCACTTTTTTTACGGCATTCCCATTTTAGAGCCTTGTTTATCAAAGTAATTAACCCTATACGTACAGTTTATCTAGGAACAAGAAAAATCAAGTATTTCTATAGTTTTTTTAGTTATTATAAAATTGAACGTTCTTAATCCTTGAAATAAGTAGTAATCAGTACCGTATATGCACAGGCACCTCTGTGATTTTATCTTTTGTAGATACAAAGAAGGCTATTTTTCATAATGTAGTAGAATGCTTAAATTGGTCATTTTTAAAAATAAATTCCTGCACTCGAAAAAATCGGATTTTTTGTTTGTATTTTTATTAATTTATTTATGATAAGGTGCTAAAGGCAGTGCAAATAGCTTATTTGAATTTGGAATCTTTGGCTACGATAATGAGGATCAACTCCGATGTTCACAATAAGTCTCGCATGCTTTATAATGGAAAGTGTTATTGAAATCTTTTGAAAAACTTTTTTACTGTCAAAGTCTTGCTTATCAAAGTGATACTTTTATTTTCCATGAATAATAAAGTTCAGTTTTTCAATAATTGATTAGTATCTGTTAAACATACAATTAAATGTTTTAATGATCAATATAGATTCTCTCATGTTGATGACTGTATGCATTTGAATCCAGACCCACTTTTATACGTTGTTGTAGATTGATGACAGACTGTATCAAATTTTGGAAACGAGGTCATTGTATAGACCTTAAAATTTGAAAATTTGATTTCATCCAAGATTAAGATACCCTTGTATCATCAGCTTGTTTGTCAGTTGTCTGTCTTGGGTTATTAAAACATATTTATAAGGATATGCATTTTGTATCAAATCAACTTAATGGTTTCTTTCTACCGAAAAAGGGACATTGCGTTTATCATAAATTTTTGTTGTTAAGTTGTCATCACTTTTTTCTGTCTTCTCATTAGTAAAATATTCAAATAGGAAACATGTTTCAGACTCTGTAGTCTCTTCTCCCTCTCTCTCTTTCTTTCTTTAAGTTCAGATGAATGTACGATTTATAAATATAACAAAAATTCATCAATTTACCTAAAACATAACAAAGCTTCAATACAAATTGTGCCACAAGCCACATGTATGTCGACATGAAATTTTCAATCCGAGTCAATCGTTTATTTCCTCAAAAAAACATAATCCATCCATGCGTCTTATCATCAAATCAGATATTTGCCAAAATGTATTGAGAAATATTTTAGAAACCAATGTGATTAAAAGTAGATTTTTTCAATATTATTCTGTCTGCTACAAAATTCGTGTACCTTTCGATTTGCAGAAGGATAAAACGTACGCTGAAATAGGCCCTGAGGTCCCCCTGCTCAGTTCACGACTATCGGGCCTGTTTACTCCGCTACAAAATGTAGTGCGTTGCCTTTGGTTATATTTCTTCGTAAATGCCAGATTATAATTTTCATTTTCAAAAGGATTAGAGGCATGCGCATTAGTTCCGTCTGCGGTGATTGATGGCTAGTGGCGGGATAATTGACCATCGTAAGATGATGGATCTCCATTCTCCTATCGTTATTCCCGCGTTTTCCAGCGTAACCCCCTTGATGAGTCCAATTTGCTGCGCCTCTAAGGCGATGGAGATTTCAATAATCCTTGTTAAGTCAATAGAAGGTTCATTCTATAAACGGCCTGACACATTTAAACTCCACTGAATCCTTGCTTTATAGGAATTAATAAAACTCAAGTCTCTCGATTTTCTGCTTCCCGTTAGCTATACAGCGAAATTCGTTTTTCATTATAGTGATGATAACCGACGTTTTCTAATTTTCCGTCCTGTTTGGTTCTGTATTGTATAATTATCTCGTAATAGGACTGCAACAAACCATTTTCCGTCTTTAATGGTAATTTGATTGTAGTCATTAATTTCTTCTTGTAAGGCATGAAAAGGCTGTAATGTCTTCTGCTTCCCTACAAATTTTGGAAAAAATTGACAAAAAATTAACAATTCTTTTTTTTCTAGATTTTCTAAATATTGAATTTTGTTAACATTGTAGAGTAATTACAACTACATTGAGAAAAGCTTTACATTGTATATATTTCAAAAGACACACGTTAGAATTAATCTATTAGCTTCACGAATGAAATACATATGACACCTGATGTTTTAGAGGTCCATGTTTACCCTACTTTCAGTTTGCATTTCTTCAATGGATTTTTGGACTTAATAAATTAATGTTCGTTATCTTAATTTTCTGAATTCATTTAATCTCACTGACAAAACTAAATGGATTTAAATATATTAATTTTCATGCCTCCAATTTTGTCAGTCAAGTTTACGTGATCCAAAGGACTGCATTTACATTATTTTTGCATAAAAAATTAAAGCAGGATGCACCCTAATCACAAATATATTTTTACACAGTAAATTAAAGCACAAAAATATCATTATACACATCAGTAAAGATCTATATTTTTTGAACTTCAAAAAACTGAACATAAATCTACCTCTCAAGTTGAAAAGAAATGTACAATAGTTTTAAAACTGTGACAAAACTGAAACCAAGAACATTAAATATTGACAAGAAATAAGAAAAATTTTGTCAATACACAATGGTGAAAGGACCAGGTGCTTTTAATTTATATTCGCATTTGCAGGACAACTTTTTTACCTCTCAGATAAAAGCATTTATTCCGTGTGACGATAATTAAACTATATGGTTGTAATAGTATGGGATGTTTTAATTTAAAATTACATGAAAAGAAGACAATTTTTCTTTATTCATTGACTGTAACACTTCACTGTATTCAGGCTATTAAAATATTTCTATTCAGACTGATGATTCCTTTCCCCTTTCCCTTCTTCTGGTGTTTTTCAACTGAAATTATAAAGTGAGCCGAGCTTTATTTTATGTTTGAAGGAACTTAATATTTAACTTGTATTTAGACTGACCCTTGGCCCGGGATGAAGTAGATAAACCCCCGGATCAGTAAATTGTATTCACTGAAGCAGCATCCAAAGGGTCAAGCTAATTATAGCAATCGATCATCCGTGAAATGTACAGCCAATCGAGCATTGTTGTGGCCATTCTGAGAGGAACTAATGCAAATGTTATTAACGTCTGAAAAGCGGCTTAGACGTTTATAGTAAGGGGAAACATCGCGCTAAATTAAACGGAATATTTGCCAAAGTGTCCTCAATGAAATTTTTGTGTATTTCCCATTAAAAGTCCGTTTTCTAATCATCTTTAATTTACATCAAGTTTCCTTTGCGTCTTTTTGCACAGAAAAAGTAGTACGCTTATTTGATTTTTGTTTATTTTTGCTTCGCATAAAATATATTAGTTTCGTTTTTCTGCCTTGATGACTTTACACCATTTGGAACTAATTGTAAATGGTCAGAGAAGTATACATAAACAGTTTTCTTTGCTGTGTTTTTATCAAGTCTTCGTTTGTTTATATTCGCTTTAAATAATTTTAATGGCCATCTTGCAAGACATTGCAGCCGTCTATATGTTCCGTTGATTCAACTAAAAGATAGACTTTACGATATGCCTGTCCCACGAAACCGAAGGCGCCATCATAAATTTCTATAAGTTTTCTCAAAATCAGTTTATCCTTAAAATGAAATTAAGATTACCGCTCTAGAAACAAATAATTAAATCATAAACAACTACTATTCAAATAAATATGCTTTTATGTATTTATCTCATGTGTAAAAACATGCAGAGAGAGAGAGAGAGAGAGAGAGAGAGAGAGGGGATGGTTTATTTTGAACATATTTTATCGACATGTTAAAGGGATTGGACACAAGTTCTATGAAATTAAACAGTCCTCTCCCATACATAAAATATCAAAGGCCATACAATATTTACAAAGATTTACAATTTTACAATAATATACATTAACGTAGAAGAAGAGGATTGTTACACTTTGAGGAAAGGAAAGAGAAAAAAGTGAAAACCAAAAATAAATTTTGATTTTCGAAAGAAATGAATTGTATAAAAGTATTTTATTAAAAAAAAAAGAAGAATAAAGAGGAAACTAATCAAGGCTATCAATTTTTAAATGACATATCTAATTAAAAAAAAAAGAAGGTAATTTTTCAGGAATTATTTGGAGATTAATTGCAGATCCTGACGAGTTCTAGGATATTTTACATAAAGAACAAAAGAACATTGTAGTCAATGTCTTCAGATTAATTAATTTAGAATTGAACCAGTATATCCTTCATTCGTCAAGAGTTTATTGCACATTTACAGATCTGTGGAATTTTTTAATCAAGTTATCGAAATATTGAGTGTTACACCGAAAAGATAAAAATAACACTGGTAGAATTTATTTAACATTTATCTGTTAAACCCGTGAGCTGTTTATTTAGGAGTAAAGATTTTGTTTAACTTCAATTGAACTTGAAATAAACCATCAACATTTCTCCTGAAAATATTTAAAGTAAGGCTCGCATTAAAGCAGATAATCTGGACGTGTTTTGATAATCTACTTCAATAAACATGCTAATAGTACAATCATGAGCAATCTCATCAGGTTTAAATAGAAATCAAAACTTTCTTCATCTATCCTTTTAAATCTTAATGAAAGAATAATGATCCCGAACAGAATCTTATTTCAGCGCTAAGTATTGCCGCCAAATTAGACATAGAACCATCGTTCCTTTGCGGAGGGATTTTGACAATGTTTGGCAAAATATTTCCATTCAAATAAATAATGTATCTTGCTTTAGTTATAGGGGTTTGTGGTAACAAGAGATTATAATATAGCGAGGAACCACCGCGCTCCGCGATTTAATCGTCAACAAACTGTTAAGAAATTTAAATAAACAGACTCGGATGTATTCAGAACAAAATCATTGAAGTAACTGTTTTGAAGATGCAGCTGTAAAAATGAGCATGGTTTTGAAACCCAGTAGGCCATATTTTTAATAACACGTACTCTAGGATGGGGACTAGTTTGAGGGGCGTTTTTTAGCGTTTAATCTTATTTATCGCCAGAAAGGTGGCAATTGAAAGCTGTTCAACGAAATGAGCAATCCAATTAGCAAATAATTCAATGCTAATGCCGAACAATTTAATTTTGTTTCTGCTAAATCAAATTTTGGAAGAATTGTGCGGATAATGGTTAGAACCATTCCCGGTTTTCTCCCGGGAAGACAAGAGGCCTAGGGCCCACAAGACGGAATTCCCTTCAATTTGTAGACAATTATTGCTATAGAAGGAAATCCTCGACAAGCGATCAACTCTTCTCATTCGGTAGCAATTTCCATTTTAATTAAATTGTTATCACTTTAAATCGCCCTTATTGAATGGCGAGAACCGTAATCCGCCAACCAGCGAAAATATTTCACTAAAGGAAATTGAATTAGTTCCATTAACATCCGATGATCTAGCTAATTTTGATGCTCGGAAGCTTACAGCATAGCTTTCTAAATGAAAGCAAGTACCGAGATATATTAGATGTGCCCCCTATATCAGAGAAAGTAGAGAAATTTTTTTAATAAAATGAAAATATTTAAAAATAAGAATGCTACTATAAATATTCTCACCATTAATTAATTCACATGACACTGCACGCATAATAGTCTCCAGGGGAAAATCAAATTTTGCTCACCTTTACATCACGTTTACGGAAAAAAGACCCTGTATTATGCAAAAAAGACGACGTATTGATCATTATTAAAATATTAATATTACAATATATTATTTTCATCATTGCAAATACATAAATATGAACGAAAATATTGTTTTTTTTTGGTAAACTCTTAACTGATCAATTTTAAAATATTTTTTAACAATGTTAGTTGTATTTATCCATAGATATACAAATTAAATATTCTTTTTTAATTTTGTTTAGTACTTAAAAGAAAACATCAAACTTATCACTAGAATTCGGCGAATAATAACAGGAAATGGTGAATTATTCAGAAATTAAAAAAATAATGTGATATCAAATCACAAATAGTAGCTTCGATTCAAACGGTCATCATCTACGTAAAACGCCTCAATAAATATTATATTCACCAAAATGTGTACCTTTTTTCAATTATCTAACACATCTTTTGCAAATGTTCACCCTGTGAAAAGGCATTTTAACAATTTATTTTCCATTTTTGAAAAGAAAAAAGAAAGATTACAAATGTATTTTTAGGTATGTATATCTGATAAAAAGTTCATATGTAATGTTGTTAAGAATTGATTTATCTTGCTGAGAGATGGCAGTAATATGTAACAAATTACCGAGAGGATGTACGGACAGATTCCGATCATACTGTTACCTTATCAGTCGTTAGATCCGCCGGGCGTTTTATTAAAAATCACCCTAAGAGCTTTTAACTTTCCCAAATTTTGTGTCAATTCAGTATTCAATATGAAATTACTGACTTAACATGACAAATTTTTTTAAATCGTACCAAAATGATTCTTGACATTTTCCTTATTTTTAAAATTTCCCTTTTACAGAAGGCACAGAGATGGCTACCGACCTGTCATGTAAAAGCAGAGTGGGATCTGAAGCAGACGACGAATTACGTCATGATGACGAAATGGACGATGAAGATGATTTGTTAAGTGACAATGAAGACTGTTTGGACAAAAAGTGTAAAAATTTTGACTCTTCAAAAGCGGGAAAACCCCGCCGAGCGAGGACAGCTTTCACCTATGAACAATTAGTCGCTTTAGAAAACAAATTCAAAACAACCAGGTACCTCTCCGTGTGTGAAAGACTTAACTTGGCGCTCTCACTGAACCTCACTGAAACCCAAGTCAAAATCTGGTTTCAGAATCGTCGCACGAAGTGGAAGAAGCAGAACCCGGGAATGGACGTGAACAGCCCCACTGTACCAGTTTCTTCCAGTGTCTCCACATTTTCTTCTCCCTACTCATCTTTATACGGACAGGGGCTCCACCCCTACCTACCTAGTCACAACCTAATGGGGGCGCTAGGACTCCTTCGCGCCCACCCCGCCTACGCCGGGCAGAATCATCCTATGTACTATCCCTACCTCGGACAAAGTACGTAACACCTGTCTAAAAAGTTCTGAAAATGCATGTTGTGGGATAAATGATTCCTCTTTGAAGTGGTCCGGGTTCTTTTTTGTGGTTTTTAAACTGTTTGACCAAGAAAGAAGGAACCATGAAAATATTTACAGCATTAATGACTTTGGTGACGCGCTGTGAGTGATACTAAAGCTCCCCTAGGGATCGATTTTTGCTCTCGTGTAAAAGAACGGTAAACTCATATTTAATATTTATTGAACAGACTCATTATATAATGACGAGTTGTCACGGAGAAAATTTATTAATTGTACTGATTTCAAAGTATAGATTTATATTTCCCTGTATATCTGTGCTAGTGATAATTATATTGTAAATAAAGTGAATGATTTATGGATATCAGTTGTGTATCATTGCCAATTATCTTAATTATAATTTCTTGGATCACATTTTGCTACAAGAGTTGCTGATAAAAAGTGTACAGTAATACACTTTTCCAACAAATTAGCAAATATCACTGACATCGATGACGCAAATTTACATTGAAAAAAAATCTCCCATATCTTTTATGGCGTAATAGCATTCACTTAGGCCCCTAAGTGAAAAAAAATTAAATTCGTTACTTCTCTGAATGTTTACGAGTAAAGACAAATGATCTACAAATGAGAAAATTTTTCTAAGTTAGCCATGAGGGAGAGTCAATGCATCATTTGATAGTGTGATTGACACGTGTCCCCAGATAACATCATTACATTTAAGTATTTGTAATTAAGAAGATTCCGTTTGATTAACACTGACTTGACTCGGGCCCCGGAAATGTTAAGCGAACCGTTGCATGGTGATAGTGTCACATGACTTGTATATTGCTAAATGAATGTTTTACTCACGCAATGGTTTTATGACTTCACTTCCGAATGAGACAGATAAATATGTTATATAAGCATCTATCAATTTAAAGAATAGATGCACTTATTTTATGAGGAAAACTTTGTTGCTGCTATTTGAGTTGGGTTAGCTAGAATATAAATTAGATCGGGATCGGAATATCTCAAATTCCTCCTCTTTGCCCTAGGTCCTTAAACGCAGAAGGATAAAACGTACGCTGAAATAGGCCCTGAGGTCCCCCGCAAATAGTTCGTCATTTTGCGTAGTAATAAAACATTTTAGGAACTCTTCAGGCATTAAAGGCACAAAAGTAATTTCATCGATATCAATACGGAGACCTCAGGTCACCTTATATATTAATTGAATTTTATATGATAGACAGTTGTTTTTGTCTCAACCCAAAATAATCATATTTATAATTTATTTATAATTTAATTTACACAGATCTACTTTCTCATATATATATTAAAAGAAACATGAAAGTAATTAGAGGGACCAGAGGTAACCTTACATTATACTGTACCTTACCTTACCCTATCGTTATATTGCATATCATTAGAGCGATCATAAGTCACCTTTCATTTTAATTTAATAGAGGGCCAGACGTCACCTTATATTGTACATCAGTAAGAGGTCCAGAGGTCACCTTAAACCGTACAAAAGTAGGAGGAAGAGAGGACATCTTATATTGTACATTAGTAGGGGGACCAGAGGTCACCTTATATTGTACGGGGACTAGTTGTCACCTAATATTGTACTGTACATCTGTAGCGGGACCAGAGGACACCTTATATTTAACACCAGAAGAGGGACTAGAGGACACCTTATATTTTACATCAGTAAGGGGATCAGAGGTCATTCGATAATTTACATTAGTACGGAGACTAATGGTCACCCTATATTGAACATCAATAAGGGGACCAGAGGACACCTTATATTGTACATCAGTAGTAGGACCAGAGGTCATCTTATATTGTACATCAGCAGAAGGACCAGAGGTCACCTTATATTGTACAACAGTAGGGGGACCAGGGGTAACCTTATATCTAACATCAGAAGGGGGACCAGATGTCACCTTATATTTAACATCTGTAGGAAAACCAAAAGTCAACTTATATTGTACATCAGCACTGGGACCAAGGTCACCTTATATTGTACATTAGAAGGGGGTCCAGAGGTCACCGTATAATGTACATCAGTAGAGGGACCAGAGGTCACCTTATATTGAACATCAGTAGGCTGACCAGAAGTCTTTTTATATTGTACATAAGTAGGGAGGAGAAGAGGTCACCTTATATTGAACATCAGTAGGCTGACCAGAAGTCTTTTTATATTGTACATAAGTAGGGGGGACAAGAGGTCACCTTATATTTAACATCAGAAGGATGACCAGAGGTCACCTTATATTGTACGTCAGCAGGGGTATCAAGGGTAAACTCATATTGTACATCAGAAGGGGGGCCGGAGGTCACCTTATATTTAACTTCAAAAGGATAACCAGAGGTCACCTTATTTTGTACGGGGACTAATTGTCACCTAATATTGTACTGTGCATCTGTAGCGGGACCAGAGGACACCTTATATTTAACACCAGAAGGGGGACTAGAGGTCACCTTATATTGTACATAAGTAGGGGGACCAGAGGTCACCTTATATTTACAACAGTTGGGGGACCAGAGGTCACCTTATATTTAACATCAGTAGTAAAACCAGAAGTCGCGTTTTATTGTGCATCAGCAGGGGGACAAACGGTCACCTTATATTGTACATCAGAAGGGGGACCAGAGGTCACCTTATATTGTGCATCAGTAGGGGGACCCTAGGCTTCCTTATATTGTTCATCAGTAAGGGGGACCAGAGGTCACCTAATATCTAACATCAGAAGGGGGACCAGAGGTCACCTTATATTGTATATCAATAGAGGGACCAGAGGCCACTTTATATTGTATATCAGCAGCGGGACCAGGGGTCACCCTATATTTAAAATCAGGAGGGGGACCAGAGGTCATCTTATATTGTACATCAGTAGGGGGACCAGAGACCACCAGAGGTCATCTTATATTTAACACCAGAAGGGGGACTAGAGGTCACCTTATATTGTACATCAGTAAGGGGATGAGAGGTCCCTTAAAATTGATCATCAGCAGGGGTACCAGGGGTCACCTTATATTGTACATCAGTAGGTGGACCAGAGCTGACCTTACATTGTACATTAGAAGGAGACCAGAGGATAACTAACATTGTACATCAGTAGGGGGACCAGAGGCTATATTTTTTAATTGTATATCAGTAGGGGGACCAGAGGTCACCTTATATTGTACATCAGTGAGGGGATCAGAGGACACTTTATATTGTACATCAGCAGGGGGACCAGGGGTCACCTTATATTTAGAAACAGTAGGACCAGAGGCAACCTTATATTGTACACCAGTAGGGGTACCAGTAAGGGGACCAGAGGTCACCTTATATTATACATCAGTAGGAGGACTAGTGGTCATCTCATATTGTATATCAGAAGGGGTTCCAGAGGTCACCTTTAATTTAACATCAGAAGGGGGACCATAGGTCACTTTATATTGCATCTCATTAAGGGAATTAGAGGCCACTTTATATTGCACGTCAGTAGGGGGACCAAAGGTCACCGTATATTGTACATCAGTAGGGGGACCAGAGGACACCTGATATTGTACATCGGAAGGTCACCTTATGCAAGGGTCGCACTTCATGATTAAATACATTGATCAAGATTAATTTTAGAAATTCTAAGAAGACTTCGATAATTCTGAATCATCTTAATTTTCTTTTTGACAGAAGATGTCAATGAAATCATAGTGATACGAACACTAATGGTGAGTGCAGGTTCTCAAAAGGAGGGAACAGAGGGTATGAATATATATATATATATAGGCATGGTAAAGAAACATTGGTTATTCCATATCTGAGGAATATTCTACTCTCGTTTTTTTCTTGGGGTAAAAAGTTAAGTTTTGTGACCTTCCTTTGTGCAACGTAATAACAAAAAAATCAAAGAAGTACGGAATATCATTTCTAAAAAGGGAAAAATTGGTTTATATCTATTTAATAGACTGCTCAAGAAATCAATCATTGCAAATAAAATTTCTTTTTCAAACAGGATTCTCAAAGATTTTAAACTATTAAGTGCAATTAGAGTTTTTGTTGTCACCAGCGTGATGGGGCATTCAGATAGGACAACATTACCTGCTTGTAGGACAAAAAACAGTTTAATCTCAGACTCGCCTAAGTGACTAGACTGCAGCAATCATTTTATACATAAGCGCATAATGTCCCTTCATTCATCATATAGCCAATTATATGAATATTACTCGGATAATAAATACGTAACACTGCTGGTAAACTCTACAATATTTTCATAAATCAATTATCTGCTAAATGAATTCTACTGTGGCTAATGATTCACAAAGCATTTAGTTTTCAAAAAAATAACCTTAAGTAGATACATTTTTTCATGTTTAAACGTCTTAATTGAGATGGCGTTTATATTCCTTCTACGACGCTTTCGATGCTATCTGAGATGTTTGTACTTCTCCCAAGACATCGAGACTGTAAACTCTGGATTTCAAAGGAACAAAAAGAAAGGGAAAGATCAGAGAAAGAAAAGAATTAACTAAATTCAGAAGAATCAGTTAAATTTGTGAAATAAATAAAGCTTTAATCTTTGATTACACCCAGCTTTCTTTGAAATTTCTGTAGTAAAAAAGTAACAACTTTGGTATGTGTCTTTTATATCCTTATATTAAAATACTTAATAAACATGTTATCAAAATATTTTTGACATAAGGTAGAGATTTAAAAACATTGTACAAACAAACTTTGCTTTCAAATACAGAAAAATGGATGCTTATTTCTTCATGGCGCCTCATCCCCACCTCTGATTTTTCAGAGGTCCTTGTTTGCTCTGTTCCATTATTTGTTTACTTTAATGGACGTTTGAGCTTGAATAACATATATTATTACACACTTCGAATTTGTATATCAGGACATAAATATGTAAGGAACATAAAAATTAAGAAAAAAAACCCAAAACTTATATCACACAGAATCCAAAATGTTGTTAGTATCTTTCAAGTTACCTGCTACATCTCATACAAAAAATGACTATACCAGAAAGTCAGTTGCCAGTGACCATATACCAATACTTAAGTATTTTTGTATTTTGGATTTTAAAAAAAATGAATTAAAAAACTGTAAAACTCTCGATAAACAAAAAATGAATAAAGTAACAATTAAACACAGCAAAGAATAAAGATTTCAATACAGTAAATAAATTGTTTGCATTATTAGAGATTTTTCCTAGCATTTAGTAGGAAAGAAACATGAATGTCATGGTTTTAATCACTTGTTGTCTGTGTTCGACAGCCAAACAAAGATGTCCAGAAATTCTTCCAATAACAGTCCTGGAGCAATACATCATGTGGCTGTTACATGGCACGTAGCAGAACCAATGAATTGTCGGGCTTGTCCTCAAATGATTAGACAGGAAAGAGACAAAAATGTAGCTGGCGTTACAAATTGGATGCAAAAGACACGCTCGTTTTGGTGCGTATTACATTTTATCACAGAGACGTGTCATTAGAAGGGGTTCATGTCCTCCGAGGAAAGACAATCGTTCTGTCTGGCACAGGGACTATATTGCACTTAGTGTTGACTCATGATCCGTTTCTTCCCCCAATAAAAAACAATATGTATTTTTTTCATTAACTCTTTATGTAAGCATTTATTTCTTCAATGTACAGAAAATCCGCAAATCAAAAATACTTTTTTTTAAATAACACCTCATACTATACTGAAAGAAGATGGAACAGCCACATAAAGTTTCCATCAATGTGTCATCAAACCTACTGTACAGGTGTATTGTTAGAGCAAGTGTCATCGTTCAATATGTACATGTACGAGTAATAACATTACTGATACATTATAATTCTAGAAATAGAAACAAAATTTACTTTATCATTTTACAATAAGGGTTTTCTTAGATGATTTTGCTTAAAGATATTTTGATTTGAAAGAAAATGATAAATCTTCCAGATTTAAGCAAACCCACTCTAACATAATAAAGTTTAAAAAAAAATTATTTTGGCTCTGAATTTATAATCTACTAGTATGCACGGTCTAAAGCACATTAATATCAAATGACACCAAATGAAATACACGTTCGGTCTAACATAATTATCACAATAGAATTTCCTTAAGGAAGGAACTTTCTGCATGTAAATATTGAAATATAAACAATATCCTTATTGTAATATGGCTAAATGTATCATACTTGATGGGCAAACTTTGTTTAAACAATTAGGGAAATTTTTGCTGTTCGCATGCGTCATTAAGAAACACAAATTCGACGGAAACCGTTTCCCATAATGTTGTTTGTTCGCGCCAAACCCTGGAAACAGCAATCAATCATCAGTTGCTATGGTTATAACTAATCAGTTGTCTTATCTCCCGTCATAAAATTCCCTCTTCAATACATATCTATCTGTAGATGTTTTAAAATAAGAACAAAAATTACAAATCAAGTGTCGGATGCCAGTCCCGGGCAGGTGCTTGGAACATCTAAACGACCTTAAGAATGATAAAGCCAGACTTGGCAGAACCTAGGCTCTATTAGATGGGGTCAAAAGCAGTCAGGGAAGAAACACGGGCTGTTTATCGCAAAATGATATCTCAATATAATAAATACCCACGCTGTTTATTACTGCAAAATAAATTGCATGTTGAATGAAGAAATGAACAGATATTAGTTGCATGATTGCGAATGTGATTACAGAAAGCAATGTAATGCCGTGACGGAGACTTTTTTCGCTTGTAGATCGCTTTTCAGTGATTTAGTGTTTTGCTTTAACAAGCAAATGCCAAACACAGAAGTGATCAAAGGGTAAAAGCTGTCGTATTTACCAACATTTACAAAACGTTTTAACAAATGGTAATCCTCAGATCATCTGAGCTATAGATTGCAAAGAAAACCTTATCTATAGGGCAAGAAACAGTTACTGTTAAATCTGTATCGTTAGAATTGTTGTACCTTAACATATTGCAAAGACGAACCGGTATATACTTAAGACTTTTTCAACGAATAGCATTAAATTGAGAGAAATTAATCCCATGTACGCAACTGATTAAGACTGCATGTTATATCCTTGTTTCATCAACTTTGACAATAGCTTGCCTTGTTTCAGCAATTATACATGTTCTTGTGATGGAATCATCTGGGAGGCATACTGTATACATGGTTATTTTCGCCCCGTCTTATTTTCGCCCTTTCACACTTGCAAAGAATTTAACCCCGTTTTAAATTCGCCCAGTCACAGTTTTGTTTAAGAAAATATACTGTATTCTTTGAATTCGCCCCGTTTTAAATTCGCCCAAATGTTAGTAGGGCGGAACTAGGATCCAGGGCAAAGAGGAGGAATTTGAGATATTCCGATCCCGATCTAATTTATATTCTAGCTAACCCAACTCAAATAGCAGCAACAAAGTTTTCCTCATAAAATAAGTGCATCTATTCTCTAAATTGATAGATGCTTATATAACATATTTATCTGTCTCATTCGGAAGTGAAGTCATAAAACCATTGCGTGAGTAAGACATTCATTTAGCAATATACAAGTCATGTGACACTATCACCATGCAACGGTTCGCTTAACATTTCCGGGGCCCGAGTCAAGTCAGTGTTAATCAAACGGAATCTTCTTAATTACAAATACTTAAATGTAATGATGTTATCTGGGGACACGTGTCAATCACACTATCAAATGATGCATTGACTCTCCCTCATGGCTAACTTAGAAAAATTTTCTCATTTGTAGATCATTTGTCTTTACTCGTAAACATTCAGAGAAGTAACGAATTTAATTTTTTTTCACTTAGGGGCCTAAGTGAATGCTATTACGCCATAAAAGATATGGGAGATTTTTTTTCAATGTAAATTTGCGTCATCGATGTCAGTGATATTTGCTAATTTGTTGGAAAAGTGTATTACTGTACACTTTTTATCAGCAACTCTTGTAGCAAAATGTGATCCAAGAAATTATAATTAAGATAATTGGCAATGATACACAACTGATATCCATAAATCATTCACTTTATTTACAATATAATTATCACTAGCACAGATATACAGGGAAATATAAATCTATACTTTGAAATCAGTACAATTAATAAATTTTCTCCGTGACAACTCGTCATTATATAATGAGTCTGTTCAATAAATATTAAATATTAGTTTACCGTTCTTTTACACGAGAGCAAAAATCGATCCCTAGGGGAGCTTTAGTATCACTCACAGCGCGTCACCAAAGTCATTAATGCTGTAAATATTTTCATGGTTCCTTCTTTCTTGGTCAAACAGTTTAAAAACCACAAAAAAGAACCCGGACCACTTCAAAGAGGAATCATTTATCCCACAACATGCATTTTCAGAACTTTTTAGACAGGTGTTACGTACTTTGTCCGAGGTAGGGATAGTACATAGGATGATTCTGCCCGGCGTAGGCGGGGTGGGCGCGAAGGAGTCCTAGCGCCCCCATTAGGTTGTGACTAGGTAGGTAGGGGTGGAGCCCCTGTCCGTATAAAGATGAGTAGGGAGAAGAAAATGTGGAGACACTGGAAGAAACTGGTACAGTGGGGCTATTTACGTCCATTCCCGGGTTCTGCTTCTTCCACTTCGTGCGACGATTCTGAAACCAGATTTTGACTTGGGTTTCAGTGAGGTTCAGTGAGAGCGCCAAGTTAAGTCTTTCACACACGGAGAGGTACCTGGTTGTTTTGAATTTGTTTTCTAAAGCGACTAATTGTTCATAGGTGAAAGCTGTCCTCGCTCGGCGGGGTTTTCCCGCTTTTGAAGAGTCAAAATTTTTACACTTTTTGTCCAAACAGTCTTCATTGTCACTTAACAAATCATCTTCATCGTCCATTTCGTCATCATGACGTAATTCGTCGTCTGCTTCAGATCCCACTCTGCTTTTACATGACAGGTCGGTAGCCATCTCTGTGCCTTCTGTAAAAGGGAAATTTTAAAAATAAGGAAAATGTCAAGAATCATTTTGGTACGATTTAAAAAAATTTGTCATGTTAAGTCAGTAATTTCATATTGAATACTTATTGTTTTATATTGTCAATGATGAAGAGAGAGAAAAAAACAAGACATAAAGTTAATTTTCAAAAAACAAAAAAGTCGTGATCAAGGCATTTGATCACTCAGATATTTATTTTAAAAAATAATTCACCAAACTCTAAATAAGTTAGATTAATAAGGACATGAATTGAAAAAAATGCTTTCTTTTGTAAATTTAAATACAATTTATTTTTTGTGTTATTTATAATCTAGTATGTGAGTTTTTTTGTGTTTGTATTCTATGTAGGAAACCCCAAGAAAAATTATTTTTAAAAAGTTATTTTATTTGAATTAACATAAAACGAGAGGACGGCAGGCACAACGTCTTCTCCACAGTTCTAGGGGAAAATGATGCTCATTTGTTTTGTATAGTATAACTAAAGAATTTCAAACACTTTCTGACATCGTCAGATTTTTTTTTAATAATTAAAAGTGAAAGAAATTGTAACAGCAATGAATTTCAAAAAGTAAAGTAGTTTAATGTCAAAAACGTACAAATATTCAGTGCACATATTTTTTTCTTCATATTTTATAATTATTATTAAGTTATTTCAAATATGAAAACTTAAATTAGTAAAAGGTTGGAATTTGGAACTTGATTACGAAATTATTATTTTTTTTTTTTGAGAAGAGAAATCAAATTGAAATGCGAATGCAATTATATATCTTTTAAGAAAGTGTATGTCAGAAATAAGTTATAATTTGTTCTGATATAAATGTAATTTAAAAAAGTTGTATTTTGTATGATATCAAAGAACCAGAGGTTTTCAAAAAAATTGAATTATTCATATCATGCTCTAAAGAACAAATCTCATATTATCAGAGGAAGAAAAGTCAAAGCTAATATTGAACATAAACAAAATCCTTGTAAAATATACATAAATTGAGATGAATTTAAAAAAATTGTGTACAAACAAAATTGAAAGGATATCATAATACAAAATTTATTGCTAATTTATGTAAGGCTTTATGTTTACCAAAATTTTAAAAGAAAATACCTCAGCAGAACCGAATGGCTTTTTTTTTATATAATTAATATACAGTAATAATAAATAGCAGGCAGATCGGTGCCATTTGATGTCTTTAACATTAAATTTGACATATGTGACAAACTTCTTGATAGAGATATCAAAAGTAATGTAATATTATGACAAGCTATTAACGTAAACGGGTGTCTTGGTGACAATAAAATACCACAAATGTTTGACTCTAGATGGTTTTGTACAGAAATGGGTAATAGCCCGGGAAATTGCATAAAATACTATCTCATGTTAGATAAATTATCTTAATTGTTCGCTAAAAACTGTCCCCCCTGGTCCATTGAAGATTTTGAAAAGAAAACTATACTTTTTGAACATTTCATTTCCAAACAAATTTGGCAATATTGATATATAGCTCAATCATAAAACGTTCTTTTTTTCTATTGTGTAATAAAATTCCATTTCCACCGCCATCATTTTCTCTTTCTCTCTCTTTTGTTAATGTTATTATCATATTTTTCTCGGATTTTATATTACATTTCATGATTTCGTTAAATCCTGAAAATCTGGTAGTATGTGACACAGAACGCTATATTATCAAAACTCAGAAATTGACAGACAGCGACAAATGTGGGAGAGACTTCAATGAGGCAGAGAGAGGGAGGGTTGTTTCATTTTGGGACGGCACAGGACACACATGTTTTCGCCTACAGACCGTCAATGCGTTCGCCAAATTTAATTTGTTTCATTTGCTTTTGTAAACACTGTTTGATTTATTTTTTTTAATCTGTGTTTCTATTTACATCTTCAGTTCAATCAACACAAGATTACTTATTGTACGTACATCTGGCCTGGGATACATAAACGGTTTGTGCCATCGTAAGTTATGGTAACATAAGAATTAGCATCAATTATCGATGAATCGCTAAAACTTATTTATATACTATTTGTGCATAATGTACACTAATCATATTTAGCCGCTGTAGGGTTTTGGGGGGTAATTAGATAATGCTTCCGGATTCTGGCATCTGTAATGGTCACGATAAAAGACACACAGCAGTCTTTTTATCTTCAAGGGTTCTTCGAAAATATTGAGAGAAAAAATGTTTGATATTCCAAGAAATCTTCAACCAATTACTTATTCAATTATCTAATTCAGATAAGGATGATCAGGGACCTTTGTTGTATACTAATAAACCAATTAACCATAAATTAGAACTTAATCGATTGTAAAATTTCTCTAATAAACCTTGTCACATTAGGAATCTTCTTAGATAGGGGAATATTTGGAGTTTTTGTGTTTCTCCATTATGACGTAAACTTATTGGGTCCCCGTCTGTACCCGGTGTCAGCGTCCCAGCAGGGGGCGCTGTGGTGGCAGAAATGACCGTTATCGCGTCAACAGAGATCCTTAATTTGCTTTATCTTCATTAGAACAAATCGTAACTAATGACCAACCACACGGCTAAGTGTGGTTAATGTTTCATTTCTTCTTATCTAGCAACACGTCCTAATTAATTAATGACGAGGGGAAGGCGCTTCGTTAATTCGTCTAATGAAGATGTCATAATAAGAATTCCCCGCAGAATATTTAGAAAATTTTAAATAATTTATCAGACAGAATGGATTATTTTCTCAAAGTAATTTAAATACCAAAAATAGATTTTTATTCAAAGAAAAACTAAGAATATTTTTAAAATGAAATAAAAAAAAGAATAAAAAAAATATGTTGTAAACAGAAGCAAATTAAAAACGAAAACAAATATAGAATCATACAAAATCAAATCAAATCAACATTCTAACAATTTGAACATACTTTAAAACAATTTTTTTTAAGTAGAAAAATATAACACACCATGAAACTTAACAGATCGACGATTGCATAATTCTTAAATTTATCAGGGGAATAAAAATGAGTTTTTAAAATTCAATTTGTATATAGCTTGTAGGAAATACTGTATAATAAATCCCAGAATTTTGTTTCTTTTCCCTACCCCGTAACCCTTTCCTACATGTATTAGTACATGTGGTAGTGTAAATTATGTACCTGGTCCCTCTGTCCTGTCGTCATCTGATGTACTCTCTCCACTGTCCGTCAGCCGTCGCTTCCGGTCTTTCCACGGAGTCCAAACTCGAGATTTTTCCGTCACCGTACATCCCGTAAATTTCCTAGGGTCCAAGATGTCGGCCACAGAGAAAGAAGTGGTCCGAACTGTTTCTGAATTTTCTTCATTATTGTCCTCCGGTCTTTGAAGTCTGTCTTTTACAGCATCACTACTTTCAGTTTTAGATTCCTCTGATGGCGACAAGTTGTCGTCTTTTTGCGCGGACGACATCTTTTGGTAACAAAAAACGAATTCCTTCTTTATCTGATACTCGTGTAAATAAAGTGTTAAAATTCTCAAAAGAACTGAGAGATATAGATGAACGTTTGTGAAAAGGGGGCTGTCCTTTTACTCGTAATTGTAGAAATTGTAACACCTTTTTGATTGGTTCGTGTGAAATGTATACTGTATCAATTTATTCTTTTTGACGACTGCTGCGCATGTGCGAGACATCCTAATAATGACGCGTGTTCGCAGATGGATGAAAAACAGAGGGATATCGGCGACTGACAACTGATTTTCTCGGGGTGTCTTTAATTGGATATAAAGCTAATTGATAACACTGAAGAGAAAATTAGGTGATCGTTCAAAGCTTCGATGAAAGATTTTCTGTGAAAATAAACAAAATATATAAACATTCTCTGTCGTTCAGTGCACTTGTTTGATGTGGAAAATGAACCGAACCCGGCAGCGGAGTTTATCTGAAGAAATCAGGCGTAACGGATTTGAAGTATTTTTTCAAATAGAAAATAAAACTTTATTTAGTCCAATAATTGGATTTTGAGGAGTCAATTTCTAACTTAAGCCTTTCCTGTGTTATTCTATTTAACTAAGCTGCCTTGTGATCTATAAAAACCTGCTTGATCTCATTTAGAAACATTTACAATTAAATGATTTAATCCGCTGGCCAATACGATCTTATCCCACACAATGAGAACAAAATTTAAAACACATTAAACTGATAAATAATTAACAACATAGCAACATATGGAGTAAAAAAAGAAGGCTCGTTCATCTGAAAAAAAACCTTTTGATTTATTTCATAACAACTTCAAAATAAAAATTATCTTTTAAAAAAGACAATCGTTGCTTTCCTTTAATGGATCTCTTGTTTTATCTACATGTAAAAGCATTATTAATAATATATTACACCAACTCTTTCAAAGTCGTATTTTTTCGCATTTGAAAATAAATTACAAGTTTGATGTACTGTGCTTTTTTCATTTGACAACTGACAAACTTTTTTCTGAGTAGGGATAAAGGGTGGGAAAATAAATTTTATTTATTACTCCTTCTAGTGTAATTCTGCAAAGCACCTTTTTTTCTGAAAAAAAAAGTATAAGATTCTTGTGCTTTTTTCTTGAGAAATGGAGTATTAATTTGTGAACGCATTTGCTTAAGAAAAACTTAATAATACTAGAAAAGGAAAGAAAAGAATTATCGATAAAGCGTTGACATTATGAACTCGGTCATATTTTAATTTTTTTTTCATAAATTGGGAAAAATGGGATGCAGAAATCCTTTTCTGATGTAAATGTCCAGAATACCTAATTAGAAGAAGAAGAAGACTTGATTCACTCGAAATCAGTCCTGGAATTAGCGAGATAAAGACAATATTTACTTAGAGCTTAGTTGTCATTAGGAATATTTACACAGACCTTTGAACAGTGGTAATTAACTCTTCTTAAGAAGGATTAAAGGAGGAAAAATTAGACGAACGGGTCTCAGGAAAACTTGACCGGTACGAGGCGTACATGTGGCGAACACTCATGGGAGAATAAGGTGCTATTAAAATTTTTGTTTCTTAAGTTTGATTATGAAAGAAACGGTAACGTATAATTAAAAGATATAGGAATAAAACATTAAACTTTGATATTCAAGAAAGTGTTAAGATATATTTATTAAAATGATGGAAGCAAAATAAAGAAAGGGTGTGTAAATGTCTTTTTATTAAAAAGGAGGGGGGGG
Source organism: Saccostrea glomerata (assembly GCA_003671525.1). NCBI lineage: Eukaryota > Metazoa > Mollusca > Bivalvia > Ostreida > Ostreidae > Saccostrea > Saccostrea glomerata. Next base: position 2,361,334 of record PRKT01000028.1, read on the forward strand.
GGGGTAAGAAAACAAAAGATAACCAAAAAATAGATCCCCCATCAATTCCCAATGTATTTGTTAAAAACGTTGATTTATTGATACGAAAATCAGTGCCAAATGATGAAGAATAAATTCACTTTAAAATAATTTTTTTTACTAGCTCAACATTTTTCAATTTTTATTCATCACTTTTTCCATTGTTATTTTTAGTGTCCGGTCAATCTTTCGATGTTTGATCATATCTTACACACTCCCAATCTAAAAAAATCGGGGGTTCTTATCCAAAACAAAAACTTTTTAGTAGAGTCATACATTAATAATATGAAAATGAAATTGAAAATATTACAAAAATATGTAAAAGTAGTTAAACGCGTTTTTAAAAATGTATGTTTATTTTACTCATATCTTATCAAAATGTTTTTTACCATTAACGATTTTATTTCTTACCAAAGAAATAAAAAGAAAATACAAATCATATCCTCATGTGCTCTTTCAAAGACAACCAAATATAAAGCGGCCGTTCCTGTAGCCGATAATAAGTTAGTTCAGATTGTAACGTACTTTTTGATTGGCTAAAAAAATTAACCAGGTTATCCCCGTATAACCTTGCTTGGAGCATATACACTTTTTTATCCTGAAGCATTGCAGGTCATAAAGCACCAATCTGAAAGCTATACTAGTTTACCCTGAAGTAACATTTTAATTTATTCCTTATGTAATAGGTATTTGTTCCGGTATTTTCAATTAAAAAATTGAAATTGAAAATTCCTTTTTTAGCCGGGCTTATTGCTCAAAGAGCAATTGCCGGCTTATGTGATCCTGTTCAAGGCAGGATGTTGACCCCATAGTCGCCATTATAAAGTTACGTGCAAAAATATAGTTCTTACTCTCAACAGCTTTTGAGATAATACAAACGCTAAATAAAGCAACAAAAATAAAACGAAGTTTTATCTATATAAAATAAACATTAGTAGTAATGACTTTGAAAACTTCATCAGTCAAAGAGCATAGTTCAATAGCGAAAGGATTTTTGATAATCAGTGTTACCATAGTTCTCTACACATACGAGGTAAAGCAGGAGAGGGAACCAGACTGGCCTGTTTGTTTACATTCAGCTGCGGTACCAGATTAATTCTGATTCTGACAAAATCGGACCGTATCAGGATTGAAAAACTCACTGTCAGTGTCTTATCATTTATATTGATAGTTTTAAAATAATTTTTTCATCAGAATATAAACGTGATTCATGTAAGAAATCCATTCTTCTCTGTAAATGAGCCCGGCTCTCTATACTTCTGAGTACTTTGATTTAAAGGCTTAATAAAATTAGGAAAATATATGCGTAGAAAATAAAAATAGACACGAATGAAGAATTGAGTACTAGACGTTAGTTTATGAATTCAGAGGATTAGTGATTCCATAACTCACTTTCAAAGGAGGGATCAAGGATTTAAATCTGCAATTAGTGGTCCAACTTATGCCAAAGCCACTTTCTAACGAGGGCATTTATTATAATAATATGTCAGTTTAATTTTTTTAAAAAATATTTTCAACAATCAAGATGGATTCGAATTACCATAATTTCCTGGATTCCAAAACTCGCTAAAATGCTTACAAACAAAGATTCATAACGGGTTCTAGTAAATGTCCTACGTATACAAAACTTCATTCTTTACTCCTGACTAAAAGGTTAACAGCATTGAAGGGAAATTTTTAGGAGAACTGTTCAACAGCATAATTGAGAAATGGTGTAAAATCATATAGGAATACTAAAAACTCTAAGGAAATTTTGGAAAATTTGAAATCATAAAAATTTTCCCAAATCAATAACTATAACATCAAAACGCACCACTTTTCAACACTTTATTTAACTATTCATGAATATTTGAAGTACATACTTTTTAATCATCATCAACAGCTGCTTTTGAAATTAAAATGAAAGAAATATATATGTACTTACCTTGTTGTTGGTCATTTAATTACAGCATTATTTATTTTTTAAATCACATTGTTATTATACATAAAAGTACCCTGAAGTTGATATTAAAAATATGAGTGAGTTAAATCTGATTAAAAATATCTGTAGTGTTTGGTGATAAGGTCTTCCTACAATCTGTTAGAAATCCCATGGGTACCAATTGCACCAAATTTTAGCAGACACATTTTTGTATTTGAAAGGGACAGAATTTATTTTTAAAAATCGCCATGAGAGGAAGAAACACTTGCTGAGACCCACAACTCGACAATTTGAAATATGGTCAGGACGTATTATCAATTAACAATATTACTTCCATTCATATATCATCGACTCGCTATATCCCAGTAAGCTTGAAAATGCATGAGGCTATACCATAGTGTCTTATACATCTGTTTCATTATTTGATATTTTACAGGACGCTAATGGTAATATGAGAACAAGACTTACTAGTATATAACAAATGTGATGACTTCATTTTCAATCGTCAACTTCCACTACTTATGTAGCAATAAAAATTCATCACCTGCATAAAGGTTTTATGTCTCAGTTGATTCGATACGCAAGAGCGTACTCTACGTATGAACAATTTTTTAACGAGGCATTCAAGTTGAAGAAACAAAGGTATCAATAGTCTCGCGTAAAGTCACCATTTCCAAACTTTTATGGTCGATACAATGACCTTGTCAACGAATACAATTTGTTATTAGTCAAATGCTTACTGACCTTGTTCATGAAGCAATATGGAGATAACAAACTAAATTCAAGATCAAAGTCCATTAAAAAATTACAAAATAGGAGCAGAGCAAACACGAACCTCCAAAACATCAGAGGCGGGATCAGGTGCCATAGAGGGGTGATCATCCCCTGCCGACCTGTCACACCCGCCGTGTGCTCCTTGTCATGATCGTGAAATAACGGGAAAATCCGGCGTCAATTCAGTGTTTATATAATGGACTAACAATAAGTATGAAAAAGATCAGTCAGCATTTGACTCGATGATAAATTGTATTTCCTGACAAGCTCATGTATCGACCATAGAACTTACGAAATGATGACTTTAAACAAGACAGCTGAAATTCTTGTTTCATTAACTTGTTTATCAATAATTCGCCTAGTTTTAGAAATTGTTAATACGTAGAGGATGCTCTTGCGTATCGAATCAACTGAGATATATAAACTCCGTATACAGGTGATGAAGGTATATTGCTGCATGATTAAGGGAAGTTGACTATAGAAAAGTTAAAGTCATCACGTTTATCATAGACCTTGGTTGTTAGATCAATATTGACGTCTTTTTCAAGTAAAATATCCAAATATGATACAGATGAAGGATATGGAGATAACGAACAGTATTCAATGTATCAGACTTCCTGTTATTTGTGATGCCATTATTTCCTACGGATATTCCCTTATATCCCGATCAAAACAAGGAGCACATGGCAAAGGCGACAGTTCAGCAGCTGATGCTAGCTCCTCCATGGCACCTAATCTAGCTTCTTGTATTTTTGGTGGACTGTTTGTGCTCTGCCCCTGATTTGTATTGTTTATGTGGACTTGGAACTGAAAAAGTTTTCGTTATCTCCATATTTGACTCCACGATAATAAAAGTAGAATTTATTTTTCTATTTTTAAAGTATTTCGAAAGGGAGGAGCATGTATTCCCAAAACTTGAGTGGTCCTTTCCCAGATTTATAATCAATACAAGTTTTCCCATCGGACGTGGAAAAATGGCGGGCGAGGGGAGGGGGTGTTATCAAAAGGGTACATTATTTGTCTTGATTTTTTTTCCATCAGTTTTTAAGAAAGGAAGTTAATTTTTTTAATAACAACATGCAAGCATACTCTTTTTTTAATTCATGAGAATCATTTATATCAGTTGTCGAGTCATTTTTATGCAAAATATTGCACATAAAGTATTCAATTGTTCCCATTAGACAATCTACAATTTCAAGCTTGCGCGATCGGATCAAGGGTAATGCATTTTTTTAAAAATATAAAATGTATCGTCGAGGAAAATCGAATTATATTTGTTATATGTTTCAGTGCATGGTGTTAATTTTAGGGGTATTTTGTGAATGTTTCTGCTTGATATAACACTAGATTGCCACAGAAATTAGAAACTGTGTTATGAAATGACATCCCTATATTCCAACTGTATTCAAAAAAAGATGAAATTTTCAATTGGGGATAGGTTTAGCAAAGTATTCGGTATCTTATTTTTGATTACCGGGTATTTATTTGGGAAAAAGGCCATTGCTGTAAACTTCGTCATTTTTATTCTTGCCAAAGATACTAGTAAGTTATTAGAGTACATTACAGTGATATGTCATCTATTGAAGTTTTCAGAATAGAAAGATTTTATGATTTATGAATAAGAAAAATATCATTTCTGTTCCCACAAAAGAAAACACAGTTTTAATCTCCCTGCTTTGTCCTTACTAAATATTTTTGTTTTAATAAAAAATCATAAGGTAATAGTATGAACGTAGCTCTTACTCTCGAGTTTATATTTAAACTAACGACTAAGAGTTTTTATTTCTTTTAAAATTCCATTCTGGAGATTTAACAGAGATTAAGCCTTAGAAAAAAACACCTGTCAAAAATAAAATTCGTGCAAATATTCATTTTTAGATCTGTAAAATATGGATGGTTACATAATATATCATGTTTGGTTCAATAAAATGTTACAATAAATTGAATAGTTTAAGCAATTGTACAGACACCTTTTGAGATTATATGTAAAATATTTTTGAAACCATGAAACATATGGAGATAACGAACAGTATTCAAGATCAAAAGTCCATTAAACAATAGAAATAAGGAGCAGAGCAAACATGGATCTCCTATGCACCAGAGGTGGGGTCAGGTGCCATGGAGGAGTGAGCATCCCCTGCCGACCGGTCACACCCGCTGTGTACTCCTTGTCATGATCGGGAAATAACGGAAAATCCGTAGGCAATTCAGTGTATAAATAATGGACTAACAATTGGTATGAAAAACGTCGGTCAGCTTGTCACTCAATGATAAATTGTATTTGCTGACAAGGTCATTGTATCGATCATAGAACCATAGAACACGTTTATCCTAGAGCTTAATTGTTAGATTACCATTCACGTCATTAACATAAGATTTTGCATAAATTCTGCTTTACATGAATACAAAAATAGGTCTGCTAATAACGGGGCGCAATTGGTACCCATTGGAATTCCAATAGATTGTTGGAAGACCTGGTCTCCGAAAACAGCATAGATATTATCAAGCAGAAACTCAAGCTTCTTTTTTGATCTCTTTAGAGTAGATAGTCGTCGAATTTGTCAATCGTAAATCGTTTTTAATTCGTCAGAACAAATTTAATCTGTTATAATAGTTTTTATTTATGCATTTAACCGAAGTCTAAAATCTGAACCTTTTGACGAAATAAGTTCATTGAAACAAGTAGTCTAAATCATTGTTTATGAGATATTGCAGAATTTGTTGAAATTAATGAAAGTAGTTTCAATAGTTCCGAATTCTTTGTAACAAATTTGACAAATTTCTTATATTTATGGCCGACCCTGTTTTTATATTACATTAAAGCAGACTTTTAAAAAAATTCTACATGAGAAAAAACAGGTGCTGTGCCCTTCATTTCGGCATATTACATTATATAAATATTGCATGTAGTTGAGTGTAACATTGAAAATTTTCACCCCAAGAAAACCATTGTCAACCGAGGCGCAGCCGAGGTTGACAATGGTTTTCGAGGGGTGAAAAATTTCAATGTTACACTCAACTACATGCAGTATTTATTATATTATACGGAATGTTTTATACAAAAACATAAAACAGTGAATCGTGCGCGCATAAGTTCTGCGCAGTCGCTATTTTTTGTAATACTACCTGTCGTCAAGCAATGTTGACTGTTGCTACGCTGGAGGGCGTGGCTTCATTATTCAGCAGGTAATAGTGTGTTCTAGCAAATGTTTCTCGACCAATCAGATTCAACTAATTTACATGAAAGTATAATATTCAGATATATCGACGATGTTCTATCAATTTACAAAAGCTATTTTAGGAAATGAAGACCGGTGCTTCGGTTAAGACCGTATAAACCGAGACCCCGTGTCGTAGTGTTGGCACGAAAAAGATCCGTCACCGCTCATTGGCCCTCGATGCCGAGAATATAGTTGTAGAGATTTGTAGTCAAGTGGTGGCGTCTCCACATGAGCAAAACGTCTCCAGAGGGGCTTTAAACATCAAACAAAGAAATTAAGTTATTTTTATTCATATGTCGATATCTCCCTATGAACTTGAAATATGATACCACAGAGTCTGTAACATCTACTGCGATATATTAATGTTTTATTGAAAATAAATAGTTTATTGATTGTATGTTGTTTTACGTCTCATTCGAGAATGTTTCACTCATAAAGAGACCTCACTATATAATACATATATACCGACCAATGGCTTCAAATTTTGACCTTTATTCGGCACCCAAAGTCATTTGGTAGTGAGGGATCTTTATCATGCCGACGTCTGCCTTGACATGGAGCCTCGGATTCTAAGGTCTCTTCAGAAAAACCCGTAACTTTCACATCAAAGTTCCAAGCGCATGGCGAAGGAACAGTAACTATCTATTTTTTATTGACGCGGCCGAGATTCGAACTCACGGCCTTCCGATCACAGAACGAACCATCTACCGATTGAGCTACCGTGACGGTTGTATGGATGAAGCAAACAAACTAAAAATTAAATTATTTGGAAAGCGAGATGAATTAATCTTTTACATCGTCACCTTTCCTTATTGATGGGGTGTTGCTAAAACGCGGAACGGAAAACGGAACGGAAAGCGGAACGGAACGGAAAACGGAATATATTATTCTATATTAAATAACTTAAAATACATATTTTTTATCATGAACGATAAATTTTATTGATATTAAATCCTCTTTCATTAAAAACAGGTTATTAAGTCATTTTCAGTCTCTTATTCACGAAAAAGTGAGCCACAGCTTATTAGTCATGAAATTGAGTCACTATGGAATTCAGGGTAAAACAAACAAATGGATTGAAAACTTCTTAAACAACAGAAAACAAGCAGTAGTTATAGAGGGAGAAACATCAGAATACATAGATGTGGAATCAGGAGTACCCCAAGGCTCTGTCATCGGACCAAGTTTATTCTTGTTCTACATCAATGACATGCCGGACAACATAACATCAACTGTCCGTCTTTTTGCCGACGATACCATCATGTACTTGACTATAAAATCACAGTCAGATAGCCAACAACTACAATTAGACCTTGACGCACTAGGAAAATGGGAAAAGAATTGGATGATGAATTTCCACCCGGATAAATGTAATGTCTTAACCATCACAAA
>PRKT01000028.1:2386646-2404479 GCA_003671525.1 Saccostrea glomerata
TTTTTTTTTGCTTGTCAACTTTTTTTTAGGTAAGTAAAAAAAAAATTTCTCAGGTTGGCCCCCCCACTTTCAAAAACGATGCTACGTGCCTGAAATAATATTTTAATATTATAACTCTTTCAGACAAAATAAAATGTATTATTTTCAATAAAAATATATCTTAATTGACTGTTTATACTGAAAATAAAATTATCATTGCTTCATAAAACATACTGTCTAAGCAAACGGATGTGAAGATAACGAACAGTATTCAATATCAAAGTCCATAAAAAAACAAAATAAGAGCAGAGCAAACACGGACCCCCGAAACATCAGAGGTGGGATCAGGTGCCATGGAGGAGTGAGCATCCCCTGCTGACCGGTCACACCCACCGCGTGCTTCTTGTCATGATCGGGAAATAACGGGAAAATCCGTCGCCAATTCAATGACATGTATGATAATGGACTAACAATCAGCATGAAAAACGTCAGTCAGCGTTTGACTCAATTGTATTTGCTGACAAGGTCATTGTATCGACCAAAGAACTTACGAAATTATGACTTTAAACGAGACAGCTGACATTTTTGTTTCATCAACTTGTTTGTCAATAATTTTAATTTACCTCGTTTTAGAAATTTTTCATACATACGTAGAGCATGCTCTTGCATACCGAATCAACTGAGATATATACATTCCGTATGCAGCTGATGAAGGTATATTGCTGCATAAGTAAAGAAAGTTGACGATAGAAAAGTTAAAGTCATTACGTTTATCATGTAGCTTGATTACCATTAAGGACCCTTTCAAGTAAAACATCCAAGTATGAAACAGATGTGCCAGACTCTGTGGTATGCAAGTAAATAATAATTCAAAATATCTTTAAAACTTTGATAACTTTGATGAATATTCATACATGTATGTTATATTAAATGTCAATTTCAACCAGACAGAAGAGAGAGATAAATCATTAATACTTTAATTGAAAATCATGGTGAAGCATTTTTTTTTCAATTGAATAAAATATTAATTATTTTTGTAAGGACTATTTTCCGGATTTGAAGACAATACAGAATTTTATCACAAAAAGGCAACAATTGAACAGCCCTGGACACGAAGGAGAAATAATGTTGTCCAGAGGGGAACAATAAACTTGAAATATTTCGTATAAGTAGTAAATAATGTATGAAGTAATATCATGTAAATGCATATAAACCGAAAATATGACGTGAAAATTCAAAGAGCAAAAACAAATTCCAAAAACGATTAACCCTTCGCAAACATAAAACATTGGTTACGTCGTAGTCCAAGGGAAAAACTTTGATTTATATACGTTAAAGTATTTTCAAAATAATTTTACATGATAACTATTGGAGAAAAATATCTTGTTAGCAAAGAAGACGGGGTTCTTCAATTTATATACGAATTTTATGAATTACGTGTATTTATTTTTACGTATATTAATTTTTATGCACTATATGGAATTTCAACCATATAAAATGAAACATATTAATTAGTATGAGAGTCTAAATATTATCTACGTAAAGGAGAATATGATAATATATATATCAAAGCAAAATACAACTGTATTTTACATCGTCAATAAAGTCAAACAAAAGAGGATTGATTAGTGGACTTTTGAGCTTTAATACTGTTCGTTAGCTCCATATATTTCATCAGCCATAATTATGATAATGAAATGCCATTACGCTATTAAGGTACCATAGTAACTACACTTCCTAGAAAAAAGTTGTGCAAAGAAACATTATATATAAAAAAGAAAGAAAAAATACACACACACAAGCTGTACTACATGACTGTTGTGAATTAATTTGGTTGTGAAGGTGATATTACCAAGTTTCTGCAATTTTTAAGACCTACCTTCTGAATTTCTGTTAAAAAAATTGCTCGATTCAATACCATCTTTTTGTCAATAAAGTAAATTTACCTGTATGAAATTTAAATTATTCTGCTTTTTTTTTCTTTCCAGCTTTTTAACAGGCCAAAAATCTGACAAGAACCAGGTGTACAGTATCTTATTAAAATTAAATAATTTATCATTTTGTGAATGATAAAAGTTGTTGAATAAAAGAGACAAAAGGAGAAAAAAAGTTAATGCAATCAAAATTAATGTACATACATGTATATGAATCTTACCAAAGATACCAGAACATTATATTTATCAAGTAAATTTGTACAATATCGAATATGATACATTGATTGCAAACATTGTAGGAATCATTTATATAGCATTTCAGTTTTGACACTGTTTACAATAGAAGATATATTGCTTTTATTGGATGCATTTTTTTTTAATTGAAGTCTATAAGCAATATCATTCTTTTTTTTCTTTGTTTTGATGTAAAATTATGTACATGAAACTTTAATTGTTGTACAAAATGGCTAAATTAAATTTAAGTTGTGATATTTGTTAACGAATGTTTGAAAATGATTGATCAACATCATTTTTCGGGTCCTTCAGTCAAAGAAAACTATTGAAAAGAATTTGTATATCAGGACATAAATATGTAAGGAACATAAAAATTAAGAAAAAAACCCCAAAACTTATATCACACAGAATCCAAAATGTTAGTATCTTTCAAGTTACCTGCTACATCTCATACAAAAAATGACTATACCAGAAAGTCAGTTGCCAGTGACCATATACCAATACTTAAGTATTTTGGATTTTAAAAAAAATGAATTAAAAAACTGTAAAACTCTCGATAAACAAAAAATGAATAAAGTAACAATTAAACACAGCAAAGAATAAAGATTTCAATACAGTAAATAAATTGTTTGCATTATTAGAGATTTTTCCTAGCATTTAGTAGGAAAGAAACATGAATGTCATGGTTTTAATCACTTGTTGTCTGTGTTCGACAGCCAAACAAAGATGTCCAGAAATTCTTCCAATAACAGTCCTGGAGCAATACATCATGTGGCTGTTACATGGCACGTAGCAGAACCAATGAATTGTCGGGCTTGTCCTCAAATGATTAGACAGGAAAGAGACAAAAATGTAGCTGGCGTTACAAATTGGATGCAAAAGACACGCTCGTTTTGGTGCGTATTACATTTTATCACAGAGACGTGTCATTAGAAGGGGTTCATGTCCTCCGAGGAAAGACAATCGTTCTGTCTGGCACAGGGACTATATTGCACTTAGTGTTGACTCATGATCCGTTTCTTCCCCCAATAAAAAACAATATGTATTTTTTTCATTAACTCTTTATGTAAGCATTTATTTCTTCAATGTACAGAAAATCCGCAAATCAAAAATACTTTTTTTTAAATAACACCTCATACTATACTGAAAGAAGATGGAACAGCCACATAAAGTTTCCATCAATGTGTCATCAAACCTACTGTACAGGTGTATTGTTAGAGCAAGTGTCATCGTTCAATATGTACATGTACGAGTAATAACATTACTGATACATTATAATTCTAGAAATAGAAACAAAATTTACTTTATCATTTTACAATAAGGGTTTTCTTAGATGATTTTGCTTAAAGATATTTTGATTTGAAAGAAAATGATAAATCTTCCAGATTTAAGCAAACCCACTCTAACATAATAAAGTTTAAAAAAAAATTATTTTGGCTCTGAATTTATAATCTACTAGTATGCACGGTCTAAAGCACATTAATATCAAATGACACCAAATGAAATACACGTTCGGTCTAACATAATTATCACAATAGAATTTCCTTAAGGAAGGAACTTTCTGCATGTAAATATTGAAATATAAACAATATCCTTATTGTAATATGGCTAAATGTATCATACTTGATGGGCAAACTTTGTTTAAACAATTAGGGAAATTTTTGCTGTTCGCATGCGTCATTAAGAAACACAAATTCGACGGAAACCGTTTCCCATAATGTTGTTTGTTCGCGCCAAACCCTGGAAACAGCAATCAATCATCAGTTGCTATGGTTATAACTAATCAGTTGTCTTATCTCCCGTCATAAAATTCCCTCTTCAATACATATCTATCTGTAGATGTTTTAAAATAAGAACAAAAATTACAAATCAAGTGTCGGATGCCAGTCCCGGGCAGGTGCTTGGAACATCTAAACGACCTTAAGAATGATAAAGCCAGACTTGGCAGAACCTAGGCTCTATTAGATGGGGTCAAAAGCAGTCAGGGAAGAAACACGGGCTGTTTATCGCAAAATGATATCTCAATATAATAAATACCCACGCTGTTTATTACTGCAAAATAAATTGCATGTTGAATGAAGAAATGAACAGATATTAGTTGCATGATTGCGAATGTGATTACAGAAAGCAATGTAATGCCGTGACGGAGACTTTTTTCGCTTGTAGATCGCTTTTCAGTGATTTAGTGTTTTGCTTTAACAAGCAAATGCCAAACACAGAAGTGATCAAAGGGTAAAAGCTGTCGTATTTACCAACATTTACAAAACGTTTTAACAAATGGTAATCCTCAGATCATCTGAGCTATAGATTGCAAAGAAAACCTTATCTATAGGGCAAGAAACAGTTACTGTTAAATCTGTATCGTTAGAATTGTTGTACCTTAACATATTGCAAAGACGAACCGGTATATACTTAAGACTTTTTCAACGAATAGCATTAAATTGAGAGAAATTAATCCCATGTACGCAACTGATTAAGACTGCATGTTATATCCTTGTTTCATCAACTTTGACAATAGCTTGCCTTGTTTCAGCAATTATACATGTTCTTGTGATGGAATCATCTGGGAGGCATACTGTATACATGGTTATTTTCGCCCCGTCTTATTTTCGCCCTTTCACACTTGCAAAGAATTTAACCCCGTTTTAAATTCGCCCAGTCACAGTTTTGTTTAAGAAAATATACTGTATTCTTTGAATTCGCCCCGTTTTAAATTCGCCCAAATGTTAGTAGGGCGGAAGGGGCGAAAATAAAACGGGGACGAAAATTTCCCTGTTTACAGTATTCTTTACTGCTACACAAATGAAGATGACAATAGAAAACATCGTCGTAACGTTTATCATAAAGTGTTGTAAGCTTACATGTGCCAGCAAAGTCTTCTTCAGCAAAAAATTCATATCATATGAAACAGATGTACCAGACTCTGTGGTGTCTTTTATTTGGATTATACTGATAACAAATTGTAATTAAATTTAAAACTGTCTATGAAGTTGACTTGAAGAAAAGCTTTTCAATGAATTTGCTATGGATTCCTTCGTCAAACTTATATACTTTTTGTTTTGCATACCATGCTTTTTGCATTATGCAACTATAAAGCCCAAACATGTAAATAGAGATAACTATTTTAATTTTCGTACTTTTTTGATTGTTTAGATGACAAATAACAATATGTAAACATCATTATGTTTTCGAACTTTTTTCTTAAAAAAAAACTATCACCAGGTTAATCTGATTAATGAGGTATTTATTTCATTTTAAAAATCATATTCATATAACAGTATATATTTTCAAGCTTCAATCATACCATATTTAATATCTTAAAATGTTACAGTTCATCAAAATAAAGCGTAATAACCCAGATTACTTCCAACAGGAAATAGATTACCCGAGATCAATAATACAGGCAGCGCCATCAGAAAACTGATTAATAATCTAGATACATTAATATAGCACACCATATAAGTAAAATATGTCAAATGATAAAACAACATGTACATATACAATGTATAAGGTAAAAAAAATACTTATTTTCGTACAAGAACAAAACATGCCAAAAGAAACCATCGAAAATATAACAGGTTTATAGCAGTGGCAGGGAATGCATTTCAAGCATCATTTAATGATGAATGCCGACTTATAAAACAAAACAGATCGTGTCACATAAAAATTGTATAAAAATAATTTCTGTAACAAATCAATACTATGTATACTTTACTGATTGGAGATCTTAACTATATGGTAAAGCAAAACAACCTCTAATACTGGAAATATTGACCGGAAGTGTAAACCGCCAAGTGGTATCTCGAACACCTCCTACTTGGTCGTTTTTCTTCTCTTCTTTGGAGATTCTTCTTTTTCTGAAGAAAGTATACAGCATATACTAGTAATTCTTAATTAACAGAAATTTAAAAAATATAATTGAATAATAGTTTTCTCTGGCAATAACAAAATCCATGATATTGCATATGGTCTTTGTTTCATGAGAATAATACTCATTTATTTTCATCGAATTTGGAATTGTTTGATCAATGATTTAGTATGATAAATCTTTCTTTCTTTTTTTACGAGTACATGTTACTACCTTTAAGAAATCTGAAGAAAGACTAACAAATAGAAGACTAGCTTCATCTCATAACACATTTGTTTCTGTACAATATTTAAAAACCTTCTAAAGCTTTTACATTGAAAATGAATAATAATAATTTCTATAACTCAAAGAAGTGCCATTTGATTTTTAGTTCAAAAGGACAAAGGTAAGAAATTTCTAGTGATTAAGTAATACTAGTATTGTATAAAATGGTTTCTATATATATATGGATTGTTTTATCTTTGAGCTTTTGTAATGAAAACGTCTCAGAGATGACCCCTATTGATTTTGAGGTCCCATAGTTTGTGGTTCAATATGTTTTTTATCCAAAGTCATAGGTGTGCATTTTCTATGTCTGAGCCTTGGCAAGGGACATAAATCATAAGGCTGGATAAAAGTCATAAAGAACCACAACCCATGGAACCTTTTTAATCACGTTTTGCATATAGCTATCACATGCTTAGCTGCAGAACTTTTGCATTATTTATAGTCTTTGATAATAATGCTAAAGATCCAGTAATGCATATTTGGTGCAATTTACAGCACAAGATTTTCTGTTCATGCTTCAGAAAAATTATTTTCCAGCATTATATTATAACCCAACTGTACATTTTATCCCCTCCTTACCATTTAATGTCGTCTCTACAAACCAATAATTGCATGATGGCAGAAATTTTACATCAAGCTCTATGATAAACGTGATGACTTAACTTTTCTATCGTCAACTTCCCTTACTTATGCAACAATATACCTTCATCACCTGCATATGGTGTTTATATATCTCAGTTGATTCGATACGCAAGAGCATTCTCTATGTATGTACAATTTCTTAAACGAGTTAAATTACTGACAAACAAGTTGATGAAACAAGAATATAGCAGTCTCCTTGAAAGTCATCATTTCAAAAGATCCATTGTCATACGATGACCTTGTCAGCAAATACAATTTATCATCGAGCATGCTGGAAAGCGGCAAAATACATCCCAACTTTGCGCAGAAAATCTTGCACCATATTTGCATTACAGGATCTGCAGCGTTATGGTGAAAGACGAAGATATAGTCTACTAAGTTTACTTGTCTACTAAGATATAATAAGTACCGGTTAAACCATAACACTGCAGTTCTGCAGCTATCACGTTTTACGCTGCTAATATTTGAATCAACTTGATTTTATTTGATATATACTTTGTATAAGGAGGGAAATACTATTTTGGACATTATTTTACAAAGGGCTACTCTGTAAGGTAACAAGGGAGTAATCCCTACCCTGATTGTCCTCAGTGCTCTCATTCTCCGCTAGTCCGTCACTGATGACCACTGATCCTTCAGGATCATCCTAAAACAGAAGGATCCGCCATGAAAGGGAGCAGTCATTGTAGATCTTACATATCACACAAAGGGAAATAACCACAAAAACCACACAGGTGTCACAAAACAGGAGCAACAGTGAGGAGAATGTCTAATGTGTGAAAAATCTTCACTGACAAGTAACATTTAATTGTCCAGATCTTATTTACCAAAAAATAAAAGAGAACACAACACACATACAGCATTATAAAATTTTAATCTCTTCATTTTGGAGACATAAGTAAGAGATTCAAGATTTTTCACACATCTGCATCATACACTAACAGACAATAAATGTAATCATACATATACAAATACAAAATATGAAAATATAATTAAAAAATATTATGACAAATTCTGTGAACTTCAAGGATGACAGAGAAAATTAATATTTTCCTTGGATTTCCTGTCAAGTAAGAAAACTTGACAATACATTGTACATAAAAATCTTACATAAAGCTAAAAAAAAAATGCCCCATAAGTAAGTTTTTTCATCCTCAACATTCACAGAAACTGATTGTAAAACTTAAAACATCTGAAATACAAAGATCATTCATAAAATTGTATATAACTGTATTTTCTATGCTTACATAAATAAAATAATGTATAATGATTCACTGTTATTCATTGAATAATAAAAAAAAATACTGTGTATTTCAAAAATGGATATTTTATTACAGAAACTATCCCCTCCTATCTTTCTTTTATCAGATCAAATTGAATTGTTATAAAATACATGCACATCATACATACCATATTTCAATTTCTTACTATTATTTTTTATTAAAATCATAAACAATTCCCTATACAATCAATATAATTATATGGAAATTACAACTTTTGAAATCATATTCACCACTTGAAATGTTACTAAAAAAATTAATAATTAATGAAATCTTTCAACAAGACTTGGTGATATGGGAAAGCTGGTGAAGTTATACATCTCTAGAGATTAATATTTCACACACCCCCCCCCCCTCCCCATTTCCCATCCTGTCTTAATTTAACAAAAGTACAATTTACAAACCAAAAGAGAATATCAAAACAGCCCTCAACCCTCTACAATGATTTAATAACAACATTAAACTTGGCTTGATGTGTAATATACACACATTTTTAGATTAATAAAACAGAAAGTACATGTACTTTTAAAGAGGTAGTAGGTTTAAACTTCTGTTAAACAACATAAATTACATAACCTTGCCAGTGAAAAAGTTTTATTTCAGCTTTGCTATAATATTCAAATTAATCTACCCAAATACACCAAATTGTTTGGAAACTCCCTACACCTAAGAGTTTTACATGACCTATAAAAGTAACATCAAAGCTTGGATTTTACCGGGTCTTGGATATACCCAAACAGCCTCATCCGACTGATGCCGCCATCTGGAGCCATGGTCAGGCGCACGTGGTTCACCACACCACAGTTATGAATGCTGTGGCGACCAAACTCGTGTTCCTGGTGGGCGTACAATTTTTTCGGGGGTAGGAGGGTTTTCCAGGGCCCCCCATTCCTCTCTCTTATTGCTCCCTCTTCCTCCGCCTCTGTTATGTTACAAGCTTAGGAAAAAAAAATCAACAGAATTGTCAGTACAAGGGTGATGTGAATTGAGCCCTTGTTATAACATCCTCCGTCTCTTTATATCTTGCTACCATAAATGTGGATTTACAGTTGTTTCTCTTTATCTTGGACAAGATGATACTTAGAAACATCCAAGAAATCGAGATAACAATTAAGGTTTATAAACATAAGAAAAAAATTATTGGGAGTGCCTCAGCATATTCCAGTATTCAATATTTCATATCTCCCCACCCCCACCCCATCCCCCAAATTTTATTTTTTTTTAATGTTAAGACTATCATTTTCGAAAAGATATACTTTGTTTTAAAAATCCAACTGAGCTTTTAATATTATCTTCTTTATAATTTAGATCATTCTTCCTTTTTAAATCTACACCTTTTACCAAAATTTCATAATTTGATGGGATTATTTGTACACAAGTCTACAAACACATATGAAGAGATGTACAATTTCCTTTCAGACACACTGATGGAGGTAACAAAATATTGTAACAAGCCCTTATCAATATGATATCTTACCTTCAATCCTGCAAGAGTCAGGGTAATTTCCCTTGAAATGATTTGTGTCTATGATAACCTAAAAAGTAAAATGTAAATCAAAATAAATTTTAATATCTACATATGTAGATTACATGTATCAAAAGTTATATTATATACATAGTTCTAACTTGAGGTTTTATTTCTAAAAAAAGATATACAAGTTTATAACCATAGGATGTTGAAAATACTATATAAACTTCAAATACATGTATTATGATTAAATCAAGTCTTAACTTACTAATGAGGGACATTTAAATCACTAGCTATAAGCTTGAATTCAAAGTGTTATCATCTATCATTTCACTATAACAGTTTTTTTAAATAAAACAAAAGCTTGTCACTGCAACCTGCTGAACCTAGTTTCCTCTGCATAAATTTGTTTAGGTTCTGAATGCAATCTCTTTATCTACGGATG
Organism: Saccostrea glomerata; assembly: GCA_003671525.1. Classification (NCBI taxonomy): domain Eukaryota; kingdom Metazoa; phylum Mollusca; class Bivalvia; order Ostreida; family Ostreidae; genus Saccostrea; species Saccostrea glomerata. The sequence goes on from PRKT01000028.1 coordinate 2,396,764, forward strand.
TGAATTAATTATTAGACCTGTGAATTCAATATCTATTTTCCATACTCTCCCTAATGGGTTTGGATTATCTGATGTAAAGTAAACAGCTTTATCAATATTTTTTATGATAGAAAATTTCTTTTTATTTATTACTGAAATATTGATCATTTATCAAGAAAGTAATCATGGTGAATCATAAGTCAATAATGCAATAACAAACTGATATACATACAGCATGTGTGACTAAACAGGAAAACTGAATTGTTAAGCTACCTTAATTCTAAGTAAAGTGTCATTTATGTGTTTAAGATTGGGAGAAAATTGTCATCTCGAAAACAAAATATTTTTACTCAATTTTTTTTTTAAATTGAATCATTCAGGCTTCATTTTACACTGTGGCATCCTCCTTGTTTTTTTCTAAACTTTTACCATTAATGCATGGAATCAATTGAGGAAGCACGGTGTTAAAAAATCTCAAAATGATAAATTGATTTATGAACCTTTAAAATATGTTCTACTTGTGTATAAAGTATTCATTGAAATTAAACCAAAACTGCAAGGAAGAAGCTCTTTGAAAATTGATCACAAAAGAGACAAACAGACAAACAGACAGCTAAAAAGTTTTCAACCAGTAGATCTAAACACTAAAGTGTTTCAGAACAATTCAACTATTAGTTACTGAATTTACAAGTCTTTGTACACCAAACTGTGGAGAAGCTGAAGTTACTTTACCTTAGTGACAATCCCTGGATGTCCCAGCCGGAAAACACACCAGTCATCTCCTACAACGTAAAGGTAAGAAACAATCAGAATTCAAACCATTAACATCTACAGGGCTGTAGTTTAATTAGTCTCTATGGCTTTAAGTGTTTGAAAGAAAACAACAAAATAGAGAGTGTTCCAAAAGAATGCAATGTAAGCCTACTTTCTACACTTTTATTGTAGTGTGGATTTGAGACAATTCAAGTAAAATGCTAATTCCCAAGTTTAAACATGGTCAAAATGTAGCCATTTTAAGACATCAACTACAGGTAGACTCTGATATCTCAAACACCAGAGATGTGTTGAAATCAATTTTGAAGTCCCCATCATCTATTATATACTTGCATTTATTATATCCTACATAGCTTGAATCATCGGTTATCTAAAAGTTTTTCTCAAACCCATTGACTTCAAGATAAGGTATGACAATATTTTAAAAGTTTTCAGCTAAAGATCTGGTCCACATGAATACTTGGCCATTAAACCTGTATCTTACAAAAAGTATTTCTTTTATACATGTTTCAGTATTTCTGCTTTGTGATAAAAATACCTGGTACTTGTAGAATTCCCTCTTCATCAGCTTCTAGAATGGCTGGTCTGTCAGGCTGCAAACCAAGACAAAGTATCAGTATATTATAACATATAAGCAGAATTTTTAGCAAAGATTTAAGTTTAGCATTATAAGTGAGAGTGTTGAGATCACTAAAATTGAATATCCCTAAAGATTAATTGCTTTTTGTTTGAAATAAGTTCTTAAGTGAGCATTTTAAAATTGCTAAAATTACATCTTACTAAAAATAAAATACCAAATGATTTTTTTTAAGGACAAACCAGTAAGTTTGCCTCTCATTAAAATCCACAAATATGGTATATAACTCAAAGGAAATTGACAAGGATTTTTATATTTGTGCAAAATGATTTTTAAAAATCTATTTTCAACTAAAATCTAAGAGAATTCATTAGTACCGGTATTAGAAATTTGTTAGGAACATTGGTAATGTTTAAGTACCTTGCGAGCAGTCTCCCAGCCATCAGCCATTGTTTCTGCCCTCCCAGGCTGGATCAAGTTACGGGCGTGACCAAAGTGGACATTGCTGTACCCAATACATGTTCCTCCGTTCTCCATGGCCGCCAGATCTATAATCTGAAACAGTAGAGAGGAGACAACTCTGGAAAAAAATTACAGTCACAGTAAGACTGACGTCTAGGTTCACTGGAGAAAGGGTGATAACCTCCACAAAACATCTTGCATTGCTCAAATGTAAGGCCCAACTTGTGTACTGTAGACAGGGCTCGAGCTGTGATTCGCCATTGTCGCCAATTGCGAATTTTTTTCAAAAGTGGCGAAAAGAAATTCATAAGTGGCGAAAATGGATTTTTTAGATGTACCATGTACAAAATTTGTGTAGTCCTGGTTAGCTCCTTTGTTTATTCAATGTACACAGATAAGTCCTTTTGTTTATTTAATGCAGCAGAGGTGTGAAAACTGAAACCTACATGTAGGAAATCACGTCTCGCTTGAACGAACACAGCTGACTAGGTAACTAGCCTAGAGCAATAAAGGGTTACAAAATTGCTTGAAATAATATACTTTGGATTAAACAAGGGGGATAAAGTGTTATTTGGTGATGAAGTTAGTAAATAAAAGATTTCTATCAACAAAATCTGGATCTATGTAGATCGTTTTTTTTTTAACCGAAAGTAGGGAAACATGACGAAAATTGTAAAGAATGGCTTCAAATTTTAGCTAATGAAAATTGAAAAATGTGTACATTAATATACCATAAACTGACAAAGAGTGAAAACTCTGAATTATTTGCAATAAAATGAGCTTGCATATTAAACCCTGGAGTCTCCAAGTTGTTAAAATAAAGTCAAGTTTCAAACCTAATTTTCATTACTTTTAATTACTTCTTTTCACAATTGATTAATGAAATGATGAAAATTTCCATTTTTAAAAATGTCAATATTTTTACTAGGTCTGTAACCCCCCCCCCCCTTTTCCCAGGCCAAAAAAAACAACAACATATAAACAAGAGGACATTTTCTGTCAAGAGTTGGCTGATATCAATTCAATATCAAATTAATTGTATAATTCCAACATTAGTTTTTTTTTTAAATGAATACATTGTACTAGCATAATTAAAGCTTTCAACAGTACAATTTTAAAACAATGTCTGTGTCAGATAAACATAAAAAATTGAATAACATAAAGTGCATTACAATGTCGAGAAATCGGATGTAAGTATGCCTTTCCTTTTGTCGCGAAAAGTGGCGAAAAATATTTTCGGTCCAGTGGGAGCCACTGTAGATCACTAAATTTTCGCGACACCTTATTTTCGCGCGATTGTTATTGACTCTCTGTTAGCGAGACATAATTTTCACGAATAGTTGTTATTCCTCTTTATCATCGTAAGGAATACTTTTAAACGCGAGAATTTAATTTTCGCGAACGCCTTGTCTCGCGTAATAACGCGAAAATAAAGTTCTCGCAAATAAAAAGTGATTTACAGTAGTTTGCATTTTCATTTTATTTTCTAGGTAAAATTATAACAGTACTGAAAACTTCAAATGTCGTCACATTCATAATAAAATAAGTACACAGTTTATTCCTCTGGATGTTTTGTTATTTTCAGAAAACTTACTGCATTTTTAGAGACTTTTGACCAGTCAGGCACTGATCGTCCATACACCCTCAATCGCGCAATGCCACCATCTGAAAAACAAAAATAAAACTCAGAGGATGTTGAACAACTATTTTTATCTATTAACAGGGATTTCTGAACAGTTAAGAATGTAAACTGGCAATTCAAAGATAAATAAAACTCTCTAACAAAGCAAATATTGAAAAAAACAATGTGATTTGCAGCTATAATGTTAGCAGTCTTAAATCTTTATATATTTTGCTGACCAAACTTGTCACCCATGGCAGTACTTTTAAATGGGAAAATTACTAAACAACTATATAAAGCTGTAAACATTATTCATGCTGTAGTGGTAGACATACCTGGGTACATATTCAATCTAATATGGGTCCACCTTTCATTACTGTTAACTTCAAAGAAGTTGTGACAGGAAGTTTTATAGCCAGGCTTCAGGGGAGTTCGGGGAACCAGTTCTTGCCATTCCTAAATATAAAATGAGGAAAATAGTGTAACTATTTTAATAGATTATAAAGCTGTAAGATACTTCATACCTTGATTTTTCACATTTCATCTTGTTGCAAAATGCGTAAGCTTATTAAATGTACATTTTACAACAAAATTGTTTTAAACTAAACAGTTTAAATGAAGCAGTGACAATTATCTCCGATTTCAGTTTCAATGAAGCAGTGACAGTTACCTCCGATTTCAGTTTCTTGATTTGATCCGACATCACCATCGTGGTCGCTGTCCCCATCTTACTCTTCCTCTTTGGAATACTCTCAACAGCAACTACATCAAAATATTTACAGCAAGGATGAGGGATCTATTTACAGCAATTATATATACCCATGATCAGAATATGTTGACATGCATCACTGCACATTATTATTCATCAAACAGTTACTTTGATTATATCTATCTAAATAGAAAAAAGGCTATTTTATTTTTGAAGCAATTTTTATGATGATTCCTGAATTTCTTTTGTGTGACTTAGTTATAACACAGATATTAGAATCTGTAATTTAATGTTTAACTGAAGGTTTACCCCCAGAAAGGACAGCTGCCTGGATAGAGACTTGTGGGGAGTAGTTCCCCGTGAAGAAGGAGGTGTCCACATCTACCCCACTTATAATACCTGGCACACCTGTAAAGAGAGTGATGAAAAGTTAACAAACCTGAGAAGAAGTCTTATTTCATTTCAAACTGTGACTTACTGATTAAATGTATTTATATGTGTTTTACACTTATTATAAATTTGACCTAATTCTGGTGTCCCTGACCTAGTTCTATGATACACCAATCATGCCCTGGTATTCTTTTCCTTCTGGTTTCCCATCCATCCATCCACTTCCCATACTTTGTAAAAACTCCAGCTTTAAACACGGGCTCTTCTGCCTTATCAATGAAAAAAGACAAACTCATGCATACATTAAATAACAAGATGACCTCTGTTTTGTATGGCTATTCATTTGAATAAAATTCCATTATATTCAACACGGGATGCTTTGTGCAAGTTTGGTTTCAGTGTTTCTGGTGAAGAAATTAAGAGGTTTTGAAAATTTTATTAACAACTTTTAAATTTAACACAGTCAGTTGAAGGACTGACAAATGCTTAACATTTTTTTTTTTATCAGAAAAGTCAACTAGTTTAATTAAAAAGGAAAGAAATGGTAATACATGTAATACAATTTCAAACTTTCTGATCAATTTACAAATGAAGTACAAGTGATATGTAATTTATTTCTTTAAGGAATGGCCACATTCACTTTATTAACAGCAGCTTTTCACTCAAGTTATTGAAGTACGCTGACTTAATAAAGAGTTCTTGTTACCTTTAGCAGGTTTTCAGCCACAGCAAACCAATCATCTGTTGCATAAAGGATTTTCCCTCCAACCTACAAGGACGATTTAAACATGATAAAACAGGATTACATCACAACAAAATATTGACCCTATAACAGTATACCTCCTCTGATCTTAAAACCAACATGTATGACCATTGGACAATCATTCATTAAAAAAATTGCTGTCATATCTTTAAAAAGAGACTTCTATTAAAAATACCTAATAAAGGTAAACTTCGTTATCTCGACATCGGCGGGACAATCGGGAAATGTCGAAATATCCGAGGTGTCGAGATATCAGAGTTGAGCCTCGACGTCCTTAATTTAAGTACTGCGTAGTAAAACATGTACATGTAATTACGTACATGTCTTCAATAGACTATGGCTCGTTTGTTTAAGCTATCCCTCTATATTTATTAGAAAATCATTCCTCTATATTTATTAGAAAATCAGTGGAATTATTCACAAATGTAATTTAATAAAATGCTTATGTTTTTTATGGAAATCTTCTAATTTTACTAATAAAAGTTTTCCATCCAGCATTCTGCGAATCCGCGTGCAACTTGCTTCGTCAAAACAGGATACGATATGCGCTCTATAAACTCCCAATCGAAATGGTATAAAGTCGACTTCCGTGATATGGAAAAAAAATTATGTGTATTTTTAAAAGTTATTTCACTTCACATTATTTTTATTTCATCATCATTCGTCATTATTTTTCATTTCATTTTCAAATCAAAATTTAAAAGGATTTGCGTATTAAAACAAGCTCAATGATGTAAAACATGCATGGATATCACGACTGATAGTAGTGCGCATGCCATAAATGAGATTGTTTCCTGTTGAATGCATTTTTACCACAATTTCTAAGTTAAATTGAATTTGATGTGCATACTTTTCATTATATTTTAGCTTTATTTCTACAAAATGTTAAAGATATATTATATTTCTGCATAAAAAAAACGGTTGTACATTTATGCAAAATCGAGCAGATCTATCAATGATATTACCCAAGCTGAACAGGTTAACCAGCTAATATTAAACAATTAACGTCTAATAGACACTGAGAGTGTTTGGGAATCCTGTAAACACATTATTACAGAAGCAGTATGTAGTCAAAACATGGGTGTGAAAGGTGTGAATTTCTGACGACGTCGAAATACTCGGAGTCGTCCGTGCGTGACGAGCGACCAGCTGACAAACAATTAGGCTAAGTATAGCAGAAAATTGCCCCGATGTCAACATATACCAGGTAAATTTTGCTTTTGGGACTGTGAATATACATTGAGATAAGCGGGGTAGTCGACATTACCGAGGTCGACATATCAGAGTTTTTGCAAATCATTTATAAAGTAAATAATGCCGGGACCGTGGGCGGACTTCAACATATCCCAGGTTGTTGACATATCCGATGTTGAGATACCAAGTTTACCTGTATGTTTTACGGTGTGACCATTGGGGCGAGCGCAGTTATGTACTATCATAAACCTACACATGCACTGCCTATGATTCAAGAAAAAGAGAGAAAAAAGAAGAAAACAAAACAATAAAAAGAAATCACTTCCCAAGCTTCCGGATCGAGATTCCAAACTTCTCGGAAGTTTCCGACAAAATTGGAAATACCCGAACTGTTAAAGTGAGGAAAGAATGACGTCAGATAAAAAGTCCTTTTGACTTCGGGTGCAAACGATAGTTTTATGGCATGGAGATTGCATTTAATCCTTGTTTGTAATTTTTTTTTTCAAGTAAGTTGTTGCTATGTTTTAGCCAACATGCTGCTATGCATCAAAAGGATTATTGGGAGTTTGGAATTTTTTATAAAATTTTAAATGTTCCCAATGTTACCTTTTCATTTACAAGATCATTAAGCTCTGTAAATTTAGGAAATGCTTGTAATGTTGAACTTGGTGGTTCTGCCATTCTGAAAAAAAATTGAAAGTTATAGGATTTTCTATCACTGGGTGCTTAAGTTTTATAAATTATTTTAGAGTTTAAAGCAAAATCTGTCAACTGGTTTAATAAAACAGGTCAATAAACTCAGTTTAAAATAAACATTTTCATTTGACCGTGATAAAACAAAACTCTCTACTGCGCCATACCTTTTGTATAACAGATAACAAACATTATTTTTATTTAAAAGCTCAAATTCTGTTTGCACTGTTTCAATACCTCCTGCTACATGTAAATGTTCGAACAATATTTTGGGAAAACGTAAGACAAAATTTATAATATATCTATATATCTGGAACTTTAAAAATTCACATGCATTACCTGCACAATTACACTTTACAGGACCTCACCTTTTGGCAGAATATAGGTCACTAACTTTGTCATATAACACGTCGAGTCACTCTCGCTGTGGCATGTTTTGATTTTGTCAAGGACGTTAAACTTCGAGCCCGACAAAAACTTGACCGAACCCGAAGTAATTTTGCAGCGGCAAATTCTTTGAAATAAGTTCACTTACGGTTTTAAGGGGAGTCCGG
>PRKT01000028.1:2413159-2451988 GCA_003671525.1 Saccostrea glomerata
GGGCAAAAAGTTTCCAATGCCAATTTCTATCAGCACCCTTTTTTTGACATCCAATTATACATTTTCCTTCTATCACAAAAAGTTGGGGTCCAACCAGCCTTTCAATTTACATTTCCTATATAATAAGTAATGTTGAGAAAAAGTGTCCCCCCCCTGTTGCTTCGTGCCTGATATTTATTGGTAAATCGTTTATTGAAGTCTTAAAAATTGATTTTTGAAGTGTTCATTCTACATTGCACATTAATATTTAAATGACGGAAAAGGACATGTAAAATCTATTTTACGTTTCCAAAAAATGGAATCTGAACCCATTTTACCTATGAAAACCGAACATTTCAAGAAAAAAAATGTTCCAATAAAATATTTATAGAGAAGACTTTGAAGAGTTGTGGTTAGCGCCTTCGAACTACTGTCTTTTCTGTTAGTCATTAAAAACTAGGGCACTGCAATGTAATGTGGAGCATATCCCCTTTCAAAGAGCATATCTTTAAATCAAGGCAGCATTCTACATTGATCTCGGTGCAGATTACGTCACTTCCTTTTCACACAAAGGACAACTAACCCACACACACAGTCGCTTTACTTCATCCAACTACCAGGGGATATCAAATTGGAATTTTGGTAAATTCATATTGTTAAAAATTCCTTATAATGCTTATAATTTTTTTCTAACTTGATCACTGAATTAACAAGGATAGGCATAACTGATCTCAACAGTCAACAATCACAACTGCAAATCTGTTTATCAATAAAAAATGTCACATCATTAAAAACATTTTAATGTTTGTCAATTAATATAAAATAACATTTTTTTGTGTACAGCCTCTTTGTCAGTTGTTCATGCACTATTACATTCTGCTGTGTTGACAATTTTTCGCTAGAACATGTTTACAATTGGACTACTCTGGTTGTCTTACTGTACATCAAAAAGAAAACCTTGAAATAAGTTGTAGCTTGAAGAGTTTAGATGTTTGATATCAACTTCTGTATACATGTATCAAATTGTACACTCTAACAGCTGTATAAAGTTTACATGTTCAAACACTTTAAATCAAGCATAAAAACATTATCATAAATGATTAATAAATATAGCTAAATAAGAATGAATGACTTAAGTATAAAATCAAGAAGTTTGTGGATTTCAGATTTGCACACAGGGTCAACAAGAAACATTAGTTCCTGTAAGTATCTCATGCTTCAACAGTAAGAAGTTTCAAGACTAGTCTTTAACATGGGTTTTTAACCATAATTTCAATACTAATGTTTATTCCTTTTTTATTCCAAATAAATATTGATACATCATTGAGAGCATTATAATTGTTCAATGCTTTTTCAAATATCAGAAAAAAGTGATTTAATCATTGACTAGTGAATTATCACAGGAGAGAGATAATTTGACACATGGTTTGTTGTTCCTCAAAAACTAAAAAAAAAACAAAACTACAATAGACTACTATTCTAAGCACAAATGATATATGGCAGATCTTGATTTTTTGAGAAATTAATTATCATACCTTTAAATTTATGCATTCCGGAATATTCTAAATTCAATAAAAATTAAACATTGTATTTGATTTACTGAAAGCTCCTTTTTACCAAACAAGATACAATAGTAAATAGAACACAGCCAAAAGGAACATACATGTATTTACAGTATTTTGTAGGCATTTGGTATCATGATTACTTCTTCATTACACTGATTGGTAACACGCGTACTTCTTCATTACACTGAAGTGTGAACAGAATACAGAAGACCTTTAGAGTATAATCCTTACACACTAAAGCTAATATAATGAACAGTGAATTCTGCTTGGTTTTTACATTGTAATCATTATTATTATACCAACATCTATTCACATCAATTATTGATTGTGTCATATGATGAAAGACAATGCATTTTCTATGCATACAAAAAAAAAACCTGTAAAACATTTTCAAGAAAAAATATTTCTTGGTAGCTATTTGACATACACTCAATATAGTAAGCTCCGAATATATATGCTGTGCTAAAAGTGCATCTGTATCAAACCTTTTAAAAAATTGACCAAAAGAATGAAATTACTTTTTCCCAATAGACCATACATGCTAGATACCATATACTGTTCTGCATTTATAATCTCTCATTCATATACTGTAAATCACTTTTTATTTGCGAGAACTTTATTTTCGCGTAATTACGCGAGACGGTCTGCTCGCGAAAATTTCATTCTCGCGTATAATTCATTTCCTTAAGATTATATAGAGCATTAACCACAATTCGTGAAAATTTTGTCTCGCTAATAAAGAGTCAATGACTATCTCGCGAAAATAAGGTGTCGCGAAAATTACGTGATCTACAGTATTTATCTTATATACAAAACATTAATATTAGTCGTTATAACTAAGAGGCCTTAGTAATTTTGGTTTCATTGTAGGCATATTGAAATGGCATGCAATTACATGCTTTAGTATCATAATAATAATCAATATTAAAAAATTGCTCTTTTTTAACAAGCACACAAAATGATTCATGACTTGAATCCATCAAATTGTTAGTGTATAAAAACCACCTCCATCTAATGTAATGCATTTGTCAGTAATGACTGAAATCAATCTGAATGTCCATGCTAAGATGACCAGCATATAGCATATTATTACAGGATGCCTATATTTAGTACAGTTAGTGTTCACTTGGTGATTATAAATCACAACATGGCACAGTTAGATTACATATATGTATGTGTAACAAATGAAACAGGTTAGATGTTATAATACAAAAGCAGGTAAAGTCAATCAAGTGATGTATTGTAAGTATATGTAGGCATGGTTAGTTAATCCTGAACTGTACGTATCACTGATAACATTTATAGATAACACATATATTGACTGACAAATTGAGTTTACATTTGCTGTAAGAATAATAATTTCAAGCAAAAGAATGTATCTTTAAAGGTGCAAAATTTTATCAAAATTTTATCAATAATTAACACATTAAGATCTCAATTTCAAGGTTCATTTTGAGAATTTTTAATAAAATAATAATTAATAGAGTAATCCCTCTTGGCTAAGGATTGGATTACCTTAAAACCTTACAGTAAGGCCTAGATAGTTTAAACCGTTTTAAAAAGATGAGTTCTATGTATGAACACAATGTAGACTTAATGTTGTACATGGGGAAAAGTTGTCATCAATTAAATGCAGATTCTTGCTTCCATTCATTATAATTATCTCAAGGCATTGCAGTCCATACACATAAGTAACACTAGCAATCGACCTTGGATTACCTTGGAATCCAAGGTCATGTCACATAAAATTTAAACATTAAAGTACAAGACATAGTACATGTGTATGATCCAGAAATTAAAATTAATGTTGGTACATGTACATGTAATTATAAGATTAGGAATACGAGACCTCAGTCCATGCAGATAAAACTGACAGCGTGAAGTATGCTGGTATTTGTAAAAATAAAAAAAGAAAACAAGTAAATGAACTCATACCCAAGCAACAGACAAATGGAATGTTAGGGGCAAATTCTTCTGAGATACAGACATTTACATTCAGGTTATAAACTAGCTGTCAGCAGTAAAAAAGAGAAACCTGATACGAAACAAGTATAAATACACATAAAAAATCAGCAGTTGACAGAATTTATTAAAACACAGCATAACTGTGTAATAGTGTTTCTACATTGATTGTAAACAACTCTTATTTAGATGAAACAGAACTTAAAAATAAATAAATGTAAAAACAACTGAGACAAAAAAGGCACAAAACAGATCTCATTCTTACAGCTATAATCTACAATACACATAAAATACTGATTTTCAATATATTTAAGCATTGAATTACGGAGCACTTGATTATAAAAAATGTCATGATTGATCACAAAAAAAAGGAAAAAAAATGTAGTGAAGAAATATTATGGCTGCATTACAATATAGATCAATATTAATTTTGTTAGACAAAAGACACATGTATAGCACCAATGGTTAACATCAATAGAGACTCAACGGTAAATTTGTAGAGCTGCAAAATTATGGCTAAAATTCAACTTTGTAGATCACCTTATCTTGAATCACACTGTCTTATAGTAACTGGATTTTATTCTACAAAGTAGTATATAGATTTATTACATAAACTCACAAAGAGGTGTCTCTATAGTATTATTATGGTAAATCTTGAATCCTTTTTATAAGACATAAACATAAACAAATGTACTTTCTTTGCTACTTACAGTATTATCTTCCTTAACAATCAATATAAAAGATATGTACTACTTACTTATGCTATACATGAGAATTATTGTGCACAAGCCATCTAAATCTCTATGACCAAAGCCAATGCAGATCTACTCTATTATTGGTAAGTTTTCTAATCTAATAACAAAAGTCCAAGCCTTTAAAAGCCATAATACATGAAAATAGAACAATAAAAAATCTACATCACATGTTTTTTCAGCACAATATAGATGAATGAGAAAGCACAAATTTAAATATTTTTTATAATTTCCAATTCAGTAGCACTAATATTGTTAATTGATACACATAGCCATATCACATATGACAAATATTTTTATGAAGAGCAATGGCAATTTACAGACAAGTATTGTCTTTGTAATTCAAACGTTCAGAAAACCTAATACTTCATTAACAGATCTTTGTAGTTTTTAAGCTTCTTTAACTGCTTCTTTAATTCTTTGACGAAATCTTCCGGCTGGACAACAATAGAGATATCCCTTCCAACAGCGTTCAACAGATGATCAATCTACAATAACAGAAATGATTGTCATATAATGTTATGATAATTTAAAATTTAATTTTTCTTATAAGTGAAGTTTGTCTGATGCAAATTCAAACAATCATGCTTATAATGAAATATATCCTGAACTGCAGTTTGTAATACGAAGCCAAACATGTACTACGGTAGGTCTCTTAGTTTTATTATATTTATTAACTATTATCTTTATGCATTCATTTATTGAACCAAGTCTGATTCACAACATTTTGAAATAACAGAATTGTTTTAAAGTGCATGCTTGCATTCCTTGCTTCTGATTTCATGCACTCTAAAAATCAAAATCAATTCACCATGCCCTCTCCCGATTGACAGACCTCATTCCCCTTAAAAGACAGATCAAGGGGGCGGCTGTTGATCTCTGTCAGGCACCAGTAGCAGAAGTCGCTGCCGACAAGCACGGAGCGCGCCCGCTGCTGGAGTCCATGGTGAGCTGCCAGACCGTTAGGATCCACGTACACAATCTGATAAAGTCAATCTCTCAGTGAGTTGCAAAAGATTCTACTCTAGACTGATAAGTAGCTATTTACAGAGTTCAAAACAATAAGCAACAAAATCAAAACATTTATTAAAGGTAATTTGAATAAATGATTTCAGAAAACTGCTTCTGATGTGTTTTGTATGTAAAGCTTTAAATGATGCTTAGAATGCCTTAGATAGATTGAACAATCCTATGGTTACCTTTGATGTTCCGCCCTCCCTCTGGATTCCTATTGGTTGTTTGTTTTCCTGTCGGTGAATGGCTATAACCTGAGCGTACGGCAGTCTGTGTACCGTCATGATGACAGTCTCCTCTCCACTCTTGTACATCCTCTGGGCGTCAGCGCTGTTTTTTACCTTTTTGTCGTTAATTTTCAGTAACTGATCTCCGATGTGTAATTTATCATTCAGTCGAGGACAAGTCTTCATATCCCACCCTGCAACCCTTTTAATGAAAATTAGCAAAAATTATATCTCCATCAAAAGAAAGCAACATAATGAATTCCGTCTGTCTTAATTCACTCATTATTAAATCTTAAATTCACTAAAAAAGAGAATCACTTATGGTATATAAGTCTTATACATGTAAGTAAGTAACATTAATTGAACCATTTTAATTTCAGAAACTTCAACATTATTAGGCTGTTAGTTTATGAAATGGTATTATTTTTTGAATTTACACATGATTCTATGAAAAATATCCACATAGTTCACTGGAAAAACATAGTTTTCCAAGTACCCACCAGACTTTGTCGAAGCAGTCGACGAGTCCAATCTTGGTGCCCCAGGCCCGGTTGATGGTGATGTTGATGAAGGGGTGCCTCTGCTCCTGTTGTAGGAGCTCCACCTGGCTCTGTTTGAGGGGGACCACGTTAATGACCCCCACCGTCTGGCTGATCCTCTGTCTCTCCTGGAGGGACTGCTGTCTGACCACCGAACCTAGGGGGAAGGACACTCGTATATTACTTATAGAATAAAAGACACAAATAAAATACTGCTGTCTGACCACCGAAACCTAGGGGACCACACTCGTATATGACTTAAATAAACGCAAACACAAATAAAATACCTAAACAACATTCATAAAATTCCTAAACGACACTCATAAAATACTGATTAATTCCCAAGAATAAACTGTGATTCTATATCACTTGGCAATGCTTATTTATCCTGCAAGCCCCTTTTGCATTGACTGAGGGTAATCCAATAAACCTAAACCAAATCAATGCCCTTCAATATAAAGCCTTCTGCATTCTGAAGTCCTTAAAGTTTATTGGATTTTTCAATATATGTACAAGACTTAACTTCTTAGTCAAATTTTGGCAATTAATGTACATTTTAATGTACATTTTTTTAATCTGTAAAATCTTTATAAATTTGGAAATGCCAGGTTCACAAGTTCAATTGGTATGCATTCATTCTACAAAGTCTGTCATAAAATATTGAGGACTTGCAGAGATTTATCTAATCAAAAAAATGTCAGCAATTTGTCACACAGACACCCAGGGATATATCCCCCCTACACATTTTTTTGTGTGAGTTTAATAGAGCAAATACGTACTCTTTGGCCTTACTGGCATGTCATCTCGTACGACATTTGACCTCTCCTCTGATGTGTAACTCCTAGAATTCGTGAGGTTGGACCTCCTGGGTGGGGGTCTGGGGGGCTGACCATTCATCATGGTGGCATCCTCATACTCCTCATTGCTGTCGCTGTGGCTCTCCGGAGCTGGCTCTGTCAGGCCTGGTTTGAATTTAAATGATTGTTGTGGTGGGGAGTTTAGTCCTTTAACCACTGGACTGGCGGAAGCTTGTCTGCGGGGAGGGGGAAGTTCGGGTATTGAACCCCTGTCCTCAGGTTTTGGGGTCACATATGCATAATCGGTTGGAGGAGGTACATTTCTCCGTTTAGGTGGAACAGGTTGTACAGAGTAAAAATTTCCTTTATCTGGGTCATCTGGGCGAGATAAATCTAACAGACTGTGCGGAGGCTCTCCAGATCTGGCCGGGGGGACACTGCTAGGAGTTTTATCTGGCAGTGGTATTTCTTGTGGAGGTTTTCTGCTTGGAATAGACTCCAGTGGAGGGGGAACAGGACTGGCCACACGTGCAGGGTCAGATTCCCGGGAGTTTCTGTTGGAGTGGGGGGGAGACACGACACTAGAACCTTTTTTGTGGCGTGGTGGTTTGTCTGGACTAGAACATTTAGGGGATTCAGTGCCACTAGTCCGGGGAGGGGGCACAGCTGGAATGTCTTCCATATTGACTGTGGAACTCTGGGAATCAACTGACACTGGGAATGGAGCATACATATTGTCCTCTTTGGAAGTAGAATCTCTTGATCCTAGGAACACACTTCCACTCTCTTTACTTGTAGGTGTGCTTGCATCACTTAGACCACTTTGGCGTTTCTTTTCATCACAGGGGGGAAGGAACACTCTTAAATCCCTCATATCCACAGACATATCTTCATAATCAACCAACTTGGATTCACCATCTTCAGTTCGTATCACTTGGTAACCATCGTCTAGCTGATGCACATCAGATGAAGGTTTGGTAAGAGTCCTGCTTTTATCCGCATCACACATATCTAAATATGGATCACTAGGGGGTCTCTCGGGTGGTTTAAATTCCTCAGTAAATGGATTTCTTGCTAGTTCGTAGTTATCTCCATCAGTTTCTGGTTTGGATGAAGTATCACCACTACACAGCCTTGGTCGCCGGACAAAGCTGTAGTTGTTAGTGTTTCTAGTAAGTTGTTGAGTCGGGGGGATTTCTTTATTTCTGGCACCTCCATGAAACTGATCCTGTAGCCGAGGATCCAACAAGAAATCCAGATTTTCGTTTTCATAAATATTTTGTGATGGTGGATAGTTAATCATAGAGACGGGACGCACAGGTAGGGGTGTGGGTCTTCTCTTAATACCCATTTCATCTCTAAAGCGTCTATGCACTGCAGGAGATTTCTGCAGTTTTTTATTGTTAACAAAGAAATCTTCAGCCACAAAGTCTTCATCTCCTGTTGTGTCAGGCTCACTTCCGCTGGAATCTGAATCTGTACGATGTCTTCCTCTACGAATTTCCACACCAACATTATCTGTAAATCATAACACAACAGCTTCTTAATATCATTCCACTGACGATTTCAATGCTATATGATCTAAAGAACCATTCTCACCAAAATAGTTGCCCATTGTGTTTCATATATGAAGAAAATGTTTTTATAGCACAGGACTGTTTTTGTATGCTTTTTAAAACAAGGACAGGTATTCATAAGAGGCTTGGATTCAATAATTCAATTCATTAATGCATAGAATAACTACTGAATACAGGAAAATTTTCGCCCCCATTTTATTTTCCCCTTTCCACCCCATACCCTCAGTTGGGTGAATTTAAAATGGGGCGAATTCAAGGAATACAATTTCTTAAACAGAGCTGTGACTGAGCGAATCTAAGATGGGGCAAATTTGTTTGCAAGTGTGAAGGGGTGAAAATAAAGTGGGGTCAATTAAGTTTGCTGAAAGAAGGCCAGGGTTATTGTAGTCTCTTCAAAGCTTAAATATCACTACAGCAGAGAGGCAAATATTTTGGTGAAAATGGTAATTTTAATAGGTTACTGATGCATAAAAAATTCACTTCATGTCATATACAATAAACAATTAGAATATCGATATTTTCAAATTTCAATGTTTACATGCAAAAAGAAATTACTGTAAGTATTTTTTAAATGGAAAATTTTTAGAAGTATATTTGCTTATACAGTGTATTATTTCTTTTTAAAATGTTAGCCTTAAAATTCAAATCAACCATTTGTTAACAAATACAGAAACATTAGTTCATAATACATTTATTATTTTTTTTCACAGGTAACAACCATTTTGTAAGCTACTTGTAAATACTTCATTGTCTTCTTTCATAAAGAAGAATTACGTTAGACTTTTTCTGAAATATCTTCCAAACTTTATAACACATCTAATGTTTAGACTCCAATTAAACTTAAAATAGATGTAACCCAGTGACCTATTTAACACAGAGTATGTGATATAGCTGTCTATATTGATTCATTTCATTAATATCACTCAGATCACTAGCACTACAACTCTACAATCATGTAGCGGTGATAGAAGCTTGTTATCTTACAGTCTTTTTACAGCCTATTTGTGGCTAGCATGAAATGTGATTATTTATAGCAACAAGACCTCAAAAAAATTCCAAAATACTGCTAGCATAGCACTGCTTAACAAGACAAAATGAAATTACCAGTGATATATATGAAAGAAAACAGTAAGATTGTGATGTTTGAAGGAAGTGATTATAATGTTAGCCAATCTCAAGAAGAGGAGCTCTGAATTTAGCGTAAGATAAACCTTGGCTGGCATCTTCCGTGTCAAACTCAATGGTTCCCTTAGTCCATGCTGCGTCGCTATACTCAGGATCGCTGTCTATATCTCCATCCGCCCCCTTATCCTCCCCCAAGGACGGATTCGTATCGTCCTCGGGGAGAGACCGACAGACCCCGTCATCAGAATTGGATGAGTTACGCATAGCCAGGATAATAGACTCTCTCAGACCTGCTGAGGCGTTCTGTAAATTACCTGAGTTACGTAACGAGTTCATCAAACTCGTCTGACTCTCAAATATCTCCTCCTTCTCACTCTCTTCCCTGGTACCATGGTTACTTGTGGGGAGAGGGGGAGCCTCAGCCCCCGGGGGTGGGGGAGACCCTGGGGGTGTTACAGGCAGGCTCTTTTTAGGGGGTCTTTTAATTGGGTAGGCACTGTATACATGTTCACTACTAGTCTTCCTCTGGAAATAAAAAGAGAAATCAAAGATGAAATGATTGATGAACTACTTTGTACAAACACCAATAAAGAAAAGTGTTATACATGCATGTAGTGATTTGAGTTCTTATTGTAAATATAAAGCTCACTAAGTTTCCAAAGGCATGAAGTGTTCTTTCTAAAATCCTGCACCATGCCAGCATACTATCCCTAAAAAGAAAATACATTTTAATATACTTGGAGCCCAGGTACTTTTTTCCAGAATGAATTTTATGAATTTTTTGAATTTTAGTGAAAATAATTGAAATACAAGTCATTACTGAAAGAACCAGACTTGTACCTGGATTCTGCTGTGAGTTCCAGGATTCGGTCCTCTAAGAAGATACAGAACGTCCAGACCTTGTTAAGGCGCCCCATGGTGTACGTGATGCGTTTACAGTTAGCCATGCAGTAGGAGTGGATAGGCTCCCCTGAGAAGGCGCTCTCCTCTTTATCATAATACTCCAGGTGTGGGATCCCATTCTTCATTCCAAATACATACCACCTCTGGGGCTCAAACAACTGCAAATAACAATTCAATAGGTTTTGAGAACAAAGGGTCAAAAATATATATTCATCTATTTTTTCAACAAATGGAAAAACAGTTCATTAACTTTCAAGAATATAGTATTGAAATTTTTACCCATTCTTTTCAAAATGACTTACAATGAACTCTGAACAAAGATGTATAAATGTATTCCACAGCAGTAAATTTTAAAAATGTACTGTGTTTTTATCAATTTTTGTTGGCATTAATATCATAGATCATATCAAAAGATGTTTTCGAGGATACATAATTTCGTGGACAAAAGCATTGCCTATTCAAATGACTAACATATTTCTTAATTCAATGAACATGAACATTTAATTTTTAGGATCTGCTCAACAACAAAATCCTCGAAAATTGGTGCTCAACGAATATTGATGAAACCACAGTATTTTCTGTGTTTATCTTGTGTAAACTATATAAAAGCAAGGCAAAACTAATGTTAATTTGTGGCTCAATTCCAGCCTCATTAACATAATAAGCTTATACTTAACGATTTTATCAAAAGTGAAAGCATAACCTTGCTTGAAGTCCAGATTTCCTCAAGTACAACTCTTGTGAAAAGTGTTTTAAATGTTTGCTCAAATTGCTCCATCAATATGAAAATCCGACTTCATTAGGTGGTGTGAAACAGTTGGGGTTATCATAATAAAGTATTGCATGAGGAAGTGATTTACAAAGTATATATTTATATTTATAAACATATCTTCAGGAAAACTGGTACATATTAAACATTGAACATAATGTTACTGGTAATGAATATAGCATAGAACTATATATATAGCATACAAATCTAAATTAATCTTCAAAATAGCCCAGTATAGAATAGAACTGAGTCCACTTGTTCACACCCCACTACCAAGAATGGACCCTGGATCCCTGATTTTGTGAGGAAGAAAAAGGAAGTCTAAATGTGTCTTGTCATTTTTATATATTTGAGATGAAGGAATCTCAAGTTTCACCAGATTTGTTTACAGTGGAAGTGAAATGTGTGCATCTGCAAGTTAATGCATTTAAATGAGTCAGCGCTAGCGACACTCAAATCAGGGACAAAAGCAATGGCTGTGTATCCTTCCTGTTTCTCAGACAAGAGATTCATTGTCTTCTGAAAACCTCAGATGAAATATTTCCTGATATCCTGTTGAGGCATGGATACAAAATGTACAAACTACCATGTCTAACTCTGTCTAAGAAGTTAAGGTGACATTGTCTACTAATTGTCATATGTATCTATGTGCAGTATATACCATTACACTTAAGGACATGTAACTTTAATATAAATATATTGATTTTTTTTCCCTCTCAAAATATTTAAGATGATAAAATTTTGTATTTCCTGATCTTATTAATTTTTTTAATCTACATTTATTTTATAGATTTTTTTTTTATTAAGAGTGTCTGTATAATGATTGAGATCCGTATTGTGTAATTTTTTCTTACTGAGTTAGCTAGAGAAGTCAATTGACCTCCCTTAGATTTAATAAATTTAGAGGATAATGAAGTGATCGATTTCATAAATACATTAGACAAAATGAACATGACAAAACATGGACTCCTAAAATCACCAGAGAAGGAATTGAGTGCCTAGAAGTAGAAAGTGTCCTCTGTGGACTTGTTGCACCTGCCTTGTCCCTATATATGGAATACGTCTCATGTAGCCTACAAAAGGTAAATGTCAGGTATCTGTGGTTCCTAACAACAAATTAAGCTTTTGAAATAATGTATTTCTCAAATTCATGAAAACAGTACAATTTGGTGAGTGTCTGGGACCTCTGCACTACATGTTTCTGATGTTTTTGTTTGAGTTATTTGTTTTATGCTGGTGACAAAACTAGCCAATGTTGAAGACAGTTTTGCAGTTCATGCATTAGATAACATCAAAGTTACTAAACTGTGCAATATACCTGTTTTATGCTGGTTGCAAAACTTGCCCCTGTTGAAGACGGTGATGTGGGGTGAGCTTTCTTTAGGTACCCCTGCTTTATGATGTTATTCATACTCATGATGAATAAGAGATGGATCTGAAGGGGAAAAAAAATGATAATGATAATTCATATTTTAGATGTACATAACAAAAAAAAATCTATTGAACTGTAATATACTATTTCTTTATGCACTCCAGTTTACAGACGTTTTAGCAATACAAGTACATATACTCATTTTCATCAGGTTAATGTTTTAACTTGTCAATTTCAATAAACATGATAAAATGAATGTTTTAATACTAGCTGATTTTAGTAATTGTCAATTAATATCTAATAATGATCATGATACATCATGACAAATAAGAAACTGCTGGAGTTGATCATGTTGATAGAAAACAACACCTGTTGTTTAATAAGATGAATTTTCTGAAACTTATTTCACCACACCACATTTCAATTTCAAAGGTCAAGTTTTTAGCATGTTAAATAGGTTGTGAG
Source organism: Saccostrea glomerata (assembly GCA_003671525.1). Taxonomy (NCBI): domain Eukaryota; kingdom Metazoa; phylum Mollusca; class Bivalvia; order Ostreida; family Ostreidae; genus Saccostrea; species Saccostrea glomerata. The sequence continues at coordinate 2,426,206 of PRKT01000028.1, forward strand.
CACTTATGTACTTAATACATGTTCATATTTGATAAAATTACATATCAAACATTACAAAAGGCATTCAAATGGGTATGATCTTGACCATGGAGTTAGGTTTACCTGGAAGTATTAAAAACAACCCTAGAAAACATGAGAGCTAGACTAGTATAACTACAGGGAAACTCTCTGTTCAATACTTTCTTATAAGAGAGACAGAAAGAGGTGTATAATCATGATAATGTGATAAATATATAAAGTACAAAGAAACTCTATCAATTGAAATTGTACTACCCGGTACTGCTTTATGAAATATTTACTTGATTTAACTATTTTTATCATCAGAAAACTCAACAAATATGCCTTAATTCTTATTTAAAAAACAGACTTTCTTTATATCATGTACATGTATTTAGATCTTGTTTTGTTCACTACCTTTTAATACAACTATTACTGTAAATGGAGCACAGCCTAGAAATTCTGTGAGTGATGATGATGATTTCACAAAAGAACATGCATACAGATCAAAATTAATATTTCTAAAAGCAACTGTTTTGTATTTCAAATACCATTTGATTGGCTATTGCACTGATGCTTGAGGCAGTAAAACAAGCATTAATGACTTAGGGTGAAAGCTTTTGTAAAATTATCATAATAAATAATATTTAAGACCCAAAATAGAAAAAAAAGTAATGCTTTGTGACATATTTCATTTCACAAAACTCAACAAAATAAAATGTAAACAAGATGCAGGAATTGCATCAGAATGGGAATAACTGTCTTCTCTTTTGGAACTTGCAACATTTAATGCTGCCTCAGTGGTCACAAACATCTGTTTTAAAAAATCTCCTTATATTTGTTGCCGGTAAAACTCAGTTTGCAACCTTCAAATCAGCTTTATTCATAATGACTGCACACACAAAAAAAACTGGTTTACAGTTACAGTAAACCATTCAATATAATAACTTAATTTAAGCATTATTTATCATAATTTTTTTTTTGAGAGATATGTGATAAGACACCGCATATTGTTGTAAAGCATTTTCAATGAAAAAATGCAGGCATGAGAATTAAGATAGAAAAACCCATCCTTCGAACATTAGATATATGGTATCTCAGCTATTTGACTATCAGCAAACCTGCCAAACTTTTATATTCACTTGCACTGCTGATGATTGATCATGCTGAGGATAAAATTAACCCTGGGAAACTTCCATCCATGACTATCAGGCCATATCAGAGAATTGTTTGCAAAAGGAAGGAAGAAAATGCCACAGTTCAGACCAGAATTAAATGTGGGGCACCAGTAGGCTACAGATATGTGTAAGCACTCTAGCAATGATTTCTGGTCAAGCAAAGGAACATGCTAGTCTGAAGACCACCACTGCAATCATTTCACTATGCATAGACAGTAAAAAAAATTATTAGTCAGCAGATGCAGGCCTCATGGTACACATGTTTCACAGTTAATGGAAAAGTAAATCAACAATTATGTACATGCATGTAAACCATTAATATACTGTTTTTGCATTTTAAACAAAAAGGAAAATTAAGTGATTAATGAATAAATAAATAAATAATGGCAAATAAAGTTAAATTACTATGATTAAAATTATAAAACTAATACAATTGCCCAAATATTTGACATTACTAGGCCCCCTTGTGATACATGCTTATAATGATGACAGCAGAAGCTATACAGTGTTTAACACTTATATTGTATAATGGTTCCTCATGCTGCAGACAGTACTGACAGGGGTATTATACTTTATACATTTACAATTTACACATGTTATGCAAGTTTCATATAATATTTAAGACCCAATTGTTTCCAATAGTTACAAGATATATATCAACTGCCTTGTTAATTCTTTTCAAATTCCTATTGTGGCTATAATTGAACTGTACAGATGTATAGTTATAGACAGAGAAAAAAAGAAGCGTGAAACAGATTAAGGTCTAATACCTCACACGCCGGTTACATAATGCCAGACAGTAATGGACGTCGCTCTTCGCGGACCCTGGTGTAAAATTTACTTCCTTTTCTCGAAAACTTCATAAATGACACTGCACTAAAAACAAGTCGTTGACTTCTCATCTCTTCATCGTTTACTTATAATGCAAAGTCTGTTTGTGAAGCAGATGAAATTACATGATTCATATCTGCCTTGTGCGAAGTATTTTTGTGTCGCAAAATATGTGTAATTTCATTATCATAACATTTCAGCATTTGCAAAATGCAAGTAGCACTTTACTTCCGCAATAAGGAAAGCGCCACCTGTAAATATTGCATCCAAGGTATGTAACTCCCGATTCATTTAGATGCTTTTGCAGATTTTTTTTCAATCATAATAAAAGATCATTAAAAATATAAATAAACCGTTTTAAAGGACAATTTATTTAAAATAGATTGTTGCATTATTTTCTTCATGAATAATTAAAACACACGTAAAATTTAATAACAATTTTTATTTTCAAATTTGCAACTATTTAAATTTTGTTCAGGAAGCTTGTACGAGCGCTGATGACAACAGGATGCTTTAAAGAAAACTACTATGCTAAAATGACAACTCATAGAATTATCATTTCGGTCTGTCCGTCCGTCTTTCTATCTTTCACTCTTTCGTTTTCACGCTATATATCTAGAAAACTATAAATTATGGTTTTGCAACGAAATTTTTAATTTAAGATACTAGATCCCAGTGATTTTGAGGTCAAAGGTCAATGTTGAAGGTCATAAATTCAGTCTGTTTTAAAACTCTTAACACTTTCGTTTCCACGCTATCTATCTAGAGAAGCCTTTGAGCTTTTCAATGAAATGTACGTTATATCATAGCTCCCGATGGCCGCTATTGATTTTGAGGTCAAAAGGTCAAGGTCACAAATTCATTCATTCTGTGTGTGTGTTTAAACTTTCATTTCCTGACAATATCCATCAAAAAGCTTTTGAGCTTTTGCTATGGAATGTTATACACTGACCATTAGTTCATAACTCCCTCTGGTACGTTCCACCCCATCCCCATCCAAATCTGCACATGAAATCCCAGAATTATCTTCTAGAATATATATATATTTAAAAAGAGTGTCCCGTAGATGCATATGGAATGAGGTTTCGCCCCCCGGAAGCAATTGGCGAATAAAAGGGGTCATATCGACGTTGTTCAACAAATTATAATATGGTTCCCTCTTTTAGAAGGCGATTGTTGTTGTCATGTATAGAAGTACAACGAGGTTTCAGAAATTTAAATCTTATATTTTGGGGCAAAATAGGGGTTAAAATAATTTTATTCAATTATAAAACTGCTTTCATTTCCGATTAGAGTGGCCCAATCAGGATTTGGAAGAGGTCTTGGAGTGTCATATAAATGTGCATGTATGAGTTCGACATTTCGATTTTACTATTTGGGTGATTCAGGGTTGAAAACTGACTGTTTTGAAAATCATAGAGTTAACGTGGCCCCTTTTCTTGTTACCCAATTTAAATATGAGGGTGTGAGTACCTTTTGTGCGGGTTTATGCCTGTCTAGTGTCTAGTGACAGTGTCTAGATGTAATGCATAAGTAAAAGCATTTTTTCCTAAACTCCTTTTAGAACTAGAATTTACTTCATGTATAATCTTTAACAGGCAAAGGTTTATTATTCACCTCTGAGGCACCAGAACAGGATCAAGTGTCATGGAGGAGAAAGCAACCCTGCCGACCCGAGGGCGCTTTGTCATGCATTAGCAAACGCCAAAAAAAATCCATAGACAATTCGTTGTGAAAAATGATGACATGATAATTATTATGGACAAACTAATACAGAGAATATATGTGTTCCCCGCTTAAGAAGAGCAAGTGCGTATCAAGGGGGGAGGGGGGGGGTCCCCATTATTTTTACAAGCGTAAGTACTCGTAATATAGCGTGATTGTCCGCAACAAAGCGGTAACACTCGTGTCTAATTGCGTTTACTCTCATACATCCGTATTAAATCGTCTCTAAGCGGGAAAATATCGTGTCAGCACGTGAGCAGTACGGCCACGCAAAGCGTCACAGATAGTGACAGAACGTGAGATATCGCAACGAATCGCCATTCAGCGGGATGTTTGTCCTTTCCGAGATCGATCCCGATGATCACGATATGAAAGTAAGATTAGATGCGTTTACTTACGATGCAGCTGAGGTTAGTTACGATGTAATGCGATTTGATGCGATGATAACGATTAAAATCTAATCGTGTTAATCGTAGAAAATTTTTTGACAGTCAAAAAAAAATTTCACGATCAACACGATGGTCACGAGTGAACACAAGATTTGTTTCGGTTTGATACGAGAACTACGATTTGTCCACGTTCGAGTCCCCGATATCAATCGTGGCGCCAATCGTGATAGTGGGAACATAGCATAACCGAAACCCCGTATGTGCCCCTTTACAAGGTGATATTGGTATTCAAAGTAGGGTCTTCTCACAAGAAAAAACGATTGCAAAATAGGAAAGCCCTACCACCACTTGTTCAAAAGTAATGTCAAAGGAGTTTTTGAAAGGTAGGTCAAACTCAAAGGTCAAAGGGTCAAAGTTGATCCTTAAAAAAATAAATGAAAAACAAAAATATAAACAAAACTCTATATCTTTCAATAATACTGAAAGAGGCTCTATATAAAATATTATACATATTAAAACATTATATACATGTATAGTTTTTGCATTAGAATGTGTATTTTACACTAGCCCATAGCTTTACAGAGCATATTTTAGGTGTTATACCCACCCCGCCCCCTTACTTATTTAGGAGGAAGTCAATTATCAACAAAAGCAACAACAACAAAATAAACTACCCTACCTTTATTTTTCTATAAGGAGGGACAAAAAATAAGCTTAAAATAATCTACTATTCTACTAATTTTCAACTGTTACTTTGCCATAATACTTTCAAGTATACCCCCACCAACATATCAAGTAGGCTTTAATCATGGCGAATTAAATTATGATGATAGCCTTGTATGAAGGCTAAACTTCATTTCAATATTTTATCTAGAGCCTCTTTCAGTATTACTGAAAGGTATAGAGTTTTGTTTATATTTTTGCTTTTCGTTTATTATTTTTTTGTTTTGATTTAACGTAATGTTCCTTTTTTTTCGGGGGGGGGGGGGGCAGTATATTACAGTTCAATAGATTTTTTTTTGTTATGTACATCTAAAATATGAATTATCATTATCATTTTTTTTCCCCTTCAGATCCATCTCTTATTCATCATGAGTATGAATAACATCATAAAGCAGGGGTACCTAAAGAAAGCTCACCCCACATCACCGTCTTCAACAGGGGCAAGTTTTGCAACCAGCATAAAACAGGTATATTGCACAGTTTAGTAACTTTGATGTTATCTAATGCATGAACTGCAAAACTGTCTTCAACATTGGCTAGTTTTGTCACCAGCATAAAACAAATAACTCAAACAAAAACATCAGAAACATGTAGTGCAGAGGTCCCAGACACTCACCAAATTGTACTGTTTTCATGAATTTGAGAAATACATTATTTCAAAAGCTTAATTTGTTGTTAGGAACCACAGATACCTGACATTTACCTTTTGTAGGCTACATGAGACGTATTCCATATATAGGGACAAGGCAGGTGCAACAAGTCCACAGAGGACACTTTCTACTTCTAGGCACTCAATTCCTTTTCTGGTGATTTTAGGAGTCCATGTTTTGTCATGTTCATTTTGTCTAATGTATTTATGAAATCGATCACTTCATTATCCTCTAAATTTATTAAATCTAAGGGAGGTCAATTGACTTCTCTAGCTAACTCAGTAAGAAAAAATTACACAATACGGATCTCAATCATTATACAAACACTTTTAATAAAAAAAAAATCTATAAAATAAATGTAGATTAAAAAAATTAATAAGATCAGGAAATACAAAATTTTATCATCTTAAATATTTTGAGAGGGCATTTAAGAGAGAAAAAAAATCAATATATTTATATTAAAGTTACATGTCCTTAAGTGTAATGGTATATACTGCACATAGATACATATGACAATTAGTAGACAATGTCACCTTAACTTCTTAGACAGAGTTAGACATGGTAGTTTGTACATTTTGTATCCATGCCTCAACAGGATATCAGGAAATATTTCATCTGAGGTTTTCAGAAGACAATGAATCTCTTGTCTGAGAAACAGGAAGGATACACAGCCATTGCTTTTGTCCCTGATTTGAGTGTCGCTAGCGCTGACTCATTTAAATGCATTAACTTGCAGATGCACACATTTCACTTCCACTGTAAACAAATCTGGTGAAACTTGAGATTCCTTCATCTCAAATATATAAAAATGACAAGACACATTTAGACTTCCTTTTTCTTCCTCACAAAATCAGGGATCCAGGGTCCATTCTTGGTAGTGGGGTGTGAACAAGTGGACTCAGTTCTATTCTATACTGGGCTATTTTGAAGATTAATTTAGATTTGTATGCTATATATATAGTTCTATGCTATATTCATTACCAGTAACATTATGTTCAATGTTTAATATGTACCAGTTTTCCTGAAGATATGTTTATAAATATAAATATATACTTTGTCGGTTGAAGGAAGCGAACACTTTAAGAAGAAGGGCGGATAGGGATAGGGATTTGCGGTCATCTTTGCTAGCCAAGTGTTTCTGATACGCTACTCTCCTCATGCTTATGAGGAAACTAGCGTATCAGAAACCTTTGGCTAGCGAAGATGCTTTGTGGTATGAAATTAAATTGCAAAAACTCAAAAGTTTCTTAAGATATCGCTCGGAAATGAAAGCTTTACACACTTTACACAAATAAGATGTATGAATTTCCGACCTTGACCTTTGACCTTCAAAAGGGGCCTTTCATAGGTCATCGGGAGTTATGTTATAAAATTTAAATGCAAAAGCTCAGTCTTCTTGAGATATCGTGCCCGTTATGCAAAATATCCAACGTTTCCAATTATCGTTGAGGCCCTGGCATACTCTACTAACTAGACAATGATTCTTTAAATAAATATACTTAAGAGCTAGGCTCACGAAAGATCAAAATGAATTTTTAAAACGTGCCTTGTGAAGTGATCAAAGTAAAACTGACTTGTCGATTATCCCCAAAGTCTACTCTATTTAGTAAAAAGAAAATTAATTTTGAGATGGGGCATTTATTGACCCTTTGTGAACCTAGCTCTTTGACCACGGAACGTTCCGTCTAGTTGATTGATTAATACATGTACATAGCTAGGGTTCACGGCGGATGTGACAGGTCAGCAGGGGATTCTTACTCCATCTAGACACCTGATCCCGCCTCTGGCATTTTCGGGGATCCGGGTTTATCACGGTGCACAAATTCATATTGTTTGTTTATGTTTTAAAAGATACATGTAGTTCTCTTTTCTTTACATTTACATTTTTTCTTTATATGTAAATCCACCACTATACAAGTACATTGAATTTTCGAGTCATTCCGTGCAACAAAAACAGTAGAGTCGTTTGCACTTTCAAAATCAGTCCATGCGAGATTTTTCAGTTTAATTTTAAACAATATTCATTGACGATTTTAGAAAGTATATATACGTAGAATGATTCTACACACAGAAAACATGGCTCGATTACAGGTGAGATAAAGATGAAAAATTCCGAAATGAAGCGAACATAGTTTATAACAAAGTGTGTAAAAAGATATGTTTAATTTGTCTGAAAATATACAAATTTGTTTAGAAATAAAAATTAAGTGATTGAATTTTATTTATTGCTATAAGTGTTGCGATTTAGAAATCAATGTGGATTGGTATTTTTCTACATTAATTTCGAATTGAAGTAATTTTCAAACAATGACATACAGGAAATTGAACAATCCAATACAATTTTTACTTTCGAACATTGTCTGAAAAGTTGTTCAATCCCAGGGAGAAAAATGAGGACGCTTTTTTAAACGACCGTGAAGTTGCGATGAACTGAGTTTATTTTTATTTAGTTCTCACAGAGATGACGCAGAATTCATAGGATAGGGTAATGCGTAAATTGGACACTGTTGCAGAAAACAGGAAATTAAAATGCGCAAAAGAAAATCTTTGAACTCGTAAACAAAAGGCTTATATAGAGTAAATGACAACACTAACTCCGAGTAACAGAGGTGATAAGATGTACATGTATGCTATATAATTATGGTCTCGTCAAACCTTGGCAAAACAAAATCTTAGACATCCCTACCCTACCAGCCTGCTTTAACCTATCCCCATCCCCCGTTTCTCGTTCTTTTGGAGTTGATCGGTTATCTGAAACTTCATATTTAATTCCTTCTTAATCTCTACTAAAAAAGATCACAGGGACATTTGTACGAACGCCACGAAAGAATTCTACCAAGAAATATTATTCAGTGTTGATTTTTAAAACTGCTGTCATTCTGTAGTACTAGCTGATCAATATGTCTGTTTGTGCACAGACGTAACATATGCTTACTGAGACGTGAAGTCTTTAAATAAACGCGGGTTGTAGGGTGTCTTTTGGTTTAATTGATTGTAATGAAGTAATATAAATTATGTAATCTCGGTAATTTTTTGTTATATTCTAACATATTGTATGTTCTTTGTACTTCTTCATATTGCATTGCAAAGGATAGCTAAATGTACAGTTGGTTAACTTTTTTTCCTTGAATATACTCTCATCCTTGTTTTTGACATTGTATAAACTCAGGTTACTCTAAACAGTCAAAATAAATGTCAGTCTCAGTGTTAATTACCTTGTATCCTCTTATGGCGTTTTGCAAGGATATTAAAGAATATATGCTAGTTTTAAAGAGCTATATATGTTTGCAAATCAAATTTTAACTTACCCCACATGGCGCTGAGTTTAACTGCCTTCTTTTTTATATATACTACTTGTATTATTCATTTATTATATCGTTCAATCATCGGATAGGCACTTTATAGCTAGGATGTTCCTATTTCGAGTTTGTTTTATTTTTAGAATTAAAAAGTCACGAATTTACAAAAAGCGGGATGAAGTTTGACTGCGATAAAACGCTATGTTCAAACAAGGATGTATATTTTAAAAGATCTTTAAATCACTCCATGACCGGTAACTCTGGAAATATAGCTATATATTATCCTTGCAATATTCATCACTTTCTTTCAGTAGATGTTTCTTTATTTGAAAGATGAATTTCAAATAACTTTAAATCTGGACGGAAAAATACTGCCCCTTTATTGCGCATGAAACTTTGTTGGAGTGGAATTCCAACTGTAATTGTATTTATTTTAAATATCAATTAATCATTACATAAATATTATGCATATTGAGAAAATCTTGTTTTATCGAAGAATAGGGATTGAAAGATTGAAAATTTGATAGCAAGCAAAATATTTCCTTTGTTAACATTAGGCGCAGGGGGGGGGGGGGGGGGGGCGTGTCTTTCCTAGATTGACTCATTACATGTGTAAATTTTTATAATGCGGATTCCATTCTGTAGATATACTCTACATTTTATAAAGAATCATTTTATCTCACACCACTTTAGTACATTGTATTCTGACAAATTGGCTTCAAATGAAAATGGTAGGGAAAATGAAGCACGTCACATGCTGGGATAAAAAGAAAAAATGTGTAGAAGCAATATAAAACAAAAATCAAACCAACTTTTTTAACATTCTTCATTCTTGAAAAAAACCTATCGAATTTCAATTTAAAAACATAAAAAAAAATTAAATTCTCTCAAAATGAATATAAAATAACTCTTGAAGAAGAGGGATTGAAAAAATCATATAGAAAAAGAATGCTATATGTAATTTTTAAAAGTGCCAATTTTAATGAGTTTACACACATAATATCCAAAAATACATTCTTCCAATGCTTTCAACTGAAAAAAATAACGTCAGGTGCGGAACTTTCTTACCGGATTTCTGAAGGTTTATCTAGAAAGTTTTAATATTAGTGAGTATACAGTGTTTCCTGTATTTTTAATACAGCGTGAAAATTTGTGGTGGTGACTCAAATTTTCATTTCAAAGGCATATTAATTAATGCCCATTGATTATTTTATTATCAAGCGGCTTTACACATTATATAGCATGAAGTGGCTGGTATGATAAGAAGATTTATCAAGAAACTGTGGAGTTCTATCCCAAAGATGAGTGAGACAGTGACTACTCCCCACATGGTATGTTTACATCAACAATACCACGTGTATGTCTTTTACACAATTGTCAGATCATGGGATTTCTTCATTTCTTTATATAGTATTTATAATATAATTAGTTTGTTTGACTATGATTGAAATTCTGAGCTCGTACTATATGGTTGGTATCAGCTTTTTTTTAAAGTTGCGCACATGAAAATTGGCAAAAATTTTAACTTGATGAAGGAGGCAAAATAGAGGATAAAGAAGAAGGTTGGACACACTTCACCAAATTGTGATTTAACATCTAATCGCCCATATTGGACTCAGTATTTACGGACCATTTAGGAGAAAAAAATCTGTTTTGTTCAATTCTGTTGAATAATCGCAAATGTGACATAATTTTAACTCACAAGTTACTGTAATAAAATATTGACATTTTTTGGTGCTCTGAGTGGAAAAAATGAAAAATTCCATAAGAGTTTATTGTGCCTTTCAAATATTTTACAAAATTGTCAGCTACATAATTAAGAGCAACATTTCTGTCTTTTATTCAATATACCATAGATTAAATATTTAAGATTAATCATAAATAGCCCTATGCATACTAAAGCTTAAAATGTTGAACAGACATGAACAGACCCCCCCCCCCCCCCAAAAAAAAATGTTACATTAAAACCTGAAAAAGTTGAATATTATAGCTTTAAGTGCCCACTGAACCAATAAGGTATGAGTAGCTTGTATTTAACAGGATTTATAGAGTTTTATATTGAAAAAGATCCAAAAATCAATAAAAACTGTACTTCTCACATGTTAAATAAATTGAATTTTTTCCAACTAGACCCAAATTTTTTTTGGGATTAATTTTGCAAGAAATTTTGTCATTACGGACATCTGTAGGTATCTTTTTTATGACATACCACTGATATATATATGGATTTGAATAAAAAAGACCACTAATTGTTTAGTAAATGCCGCCTCCAATATGAGCAATTGACCACCAAACAGGGGGTCAAATCACCTTGTGGTGGTGTGTACCCAACTTGATTATTCCTATTCCTATATTGCCCTGATTGTGCAATGGTATCATTATCTATGATCTACATTACCATCATGTCATTTGTTTAAATATAAAAAAAAAAGAAACATTTAAAGATTATTTCTTCAAGAGAACTTAATTGTTACCTGATGATGAAATCTAGTAATAAGATGATATCTCTTGAACATCCTTAAGAGTTACATGGTTATGTGAGCTAGTAAACAGCCCACATAGATATTCTCAGCACCTCCCTGGCACCGATTGCTGGAATTTTTAACCAACAAAATGAAAGATACATAAAGAAAGATATTGAAATTATGATTGCAGCCATTTTAATTTGTTTGTAGAAAAGAAAGACTGAAGATGAATCAGAATCAATTCGAAAGAAAGTGAAAACCATTAAAAAGGTAATGATAGATTTAAATGCATACAACATTAACCAGACTTCAATTTAATATAATGTCATGAAAATGTAAACCATTTATGCATTCAATTCAGCCCAGTTTAATATTTATATGATAGGAACCTGTTCCACAAATGCAAGGTGATCCCAATACAAAGAGGAAGGTGGCAGTTCTGATTGCTTATAATGGAAAGGGATATCATGGGATTCAGAGGTATAAAAGCTAGGGTTAGGAGTAATATTTAATTATTATTAACCTACCTGAGCCGAAGGCTCAAGTGAGCTTTTCTGATCAAAATTTGTCCGTTGTCCGTCGTTGTTGTTATCGTCGTCATTGTCATAAACTTTTCACAATTTCATCTTCTTCTCAAGAACCAGTGGGCCAATTTCAACCAAACTTGCCACAAAGTATCCTTGGGTGAAGGGGATTAAAGTTTGTCCAAATGAAGGGTCAAGCCCTCTCCCAAGCGGAGATAATTACGAATTAATGAAAAATTAATGGCATCTTTTAAAAATCTTCTTCTCAAGAACCATTGGTTTAGGAAGATGAAACTCATGTGGAAGCATCCCCAGGTAGTGTAGATTCAAATTTGTTCAAATCATGACCCCCAGGGGTAGGGCGGGGCCACAATTGCTGATCAAATGTTTACCGTACATAGGAATATATAGGAAAAATCTTTAAAGATATTTTACTCCAAAACCATTGGGCCAGTAAAGATGAAACTCATGTGGAAACATCCTCAGGTAATGAAGATTCAAGTTTGTTTAAATCATGACCCCTGATGATAGGGCGGGGCCACAATGGCTGATCAAAGTTTTACTTTGGAATACATAGGAAAAATCTTTAAAAATCTTCTTCTCAAAAATAACAAAGCCATAATTAGTGATATTAATATGGAAACATCCTCAGTTAGAGTTAATTCAAGTTTGTTCATATCATGACCCCTAAGGGGTAAGGTGGGGCCATGATGGGCAATCAAATCTTTACATAGATATACGAGGGCTGTTCGGAAATTATTGAGACATTGTGTATATTTTGCTTTCTAATGAACGCCTTTCTGTGAAAATTTGCAAATACGTTTGACATACACTAAAAATTAATATGAGCAAGAAATATTTTACAAATATTAAATATTTTCTATACAATGGTATATAAATGTGTCTAAAGTAGGGGTACCCGGAGCAGTCGCGGAATCAGATATTGAAAATATGTAACACCAAAATCCTAACTCTTTGTGGATCCATAATGACAGCAAAAATAATTCAGTGTAAGTGTATAATTTTTCAGCTTTGTTTCAAATTCATGTTGTGCAACTTTGATAGAATTTTAATCAGAAATACGGAGATCATAAAGAAATAGAGAAATCTGCTAACGACGACAAAATAGATTTTGATGTCAAGGGCGGAGCAGCCAGCATACCTAAAATTTTGTGAAGCGCAATGTAGAACTCTTTTCAAGACTGAACGACCTGCTAAAACAATAAAAACGAGAAAAAATAATGTGTAAGGTTTTTTTTTTTCATTGGTGTGCATTTTTTTTTACAATTAATTTAACCAAAGTAAAATTAAAAGATCTGGACGACCATGAGTTATTACGTACAGTATTGATACCGTTACAGTATTAAACCCGCGTTGCATAAATCGGCATTGCACGATTCTATGTCACCCTTTCCCACAAATGAACATTTTTCACTGGGGTATGGGGTAGCAACAGAATACATTTTTAAAGAATAGTTAAAGAAAAGAGACTGTTTGATTTTTGTAATGTTATATGTAATAACAAAGAGGGAAGGGTACTAAACGCCTCCCAATCGTTTCACAAGCGAAACAATCTACGGCTAATAACGTTAATTGACGTTGCGATGCTGCTCCGGGTCGATAGACATATGTTTATTTATAACTTCACTGAAACTTATCTAATTATCATAGGAATTTGAAATTTTGCCTAAGTGTTTTAGTCGTTCTTTATAACAAGTTGATAAATTTTCATGAAATTATCTCCGTCCTTTGTAAAGTAAATGTAATTGTCTCAATAATTTCCGAACAGCCCTCGTGTATAGGAAAAATCTTTAAAACTCTTCTTTTCATTGCAAAATTATACATGTATGCTTTATTAATATAGTGACATTCTCAAGTAATAAAAAATTCAAATTCCCCCTCCCCCTACAAGTAAAGTTTTCAATACTGAGCTTATTTGTGTTTTTTTAACTAGCCCATGTGCTCAGGTGAGCGATGTGGCCCATGGGCCTCTTGTTAGCTATTCATTAAAAGTTTAGTTCACTTGAACTAAATGTTTTGTAAACATGATATCCTAATTTAATATATAATCTTTTTATGGTATGTTAAAGATGATATCAAATGTCGTGTTAGCCCCAGTTACCTCCTTATTAGCCCAAGAGCTGAAGGCCTAAGATTTGATATGGGCCGATGTACATGTCATAGAATATGCATTCTAATCATTAGTATTTCTTAATTCATATATTGAAAAATATCTATTTGACTATTTTTACAGAAATCCCCCCTACCCCTCAATAGAGGAAGAGTTACTGAAGGCTCTACTGAAGGTTGGAGCCATCACACAGGACCACTATGATAAACCGGGCACTGTAAGCTTATTTAGTATAATAGTGATTCAATACAGGATTATAATGGACAGATTGTAATCATTGGTGGTAAAAGTAGGGCCTCTTCATTAGATTAATTTGTATGTTAAGGAAAGTTGAACCGTTTAACATCAAACATTTTTATTGCAGTATTCTAGAAGAATAGCATTTTTTCTGTAGCTAAATACAAAATTCGAAAATATTTTACTCTTTCTAAGTAGACATTGTATTGGTACATCACTAGGATTTTCTAAAGTTTTTTTGATGAAATTTTTTAGATACGCTTCCAGCGAGCAGCAAGAACAGACAAAAATGTATCAGCAGCTAGTAATATCATCTCCCTCAAGATAAGTACTTTAATTTCATGTAAAAGCAAGCTTAGAATCATTTTCACATCGAAAGTAAATACTGCTGTACATGCACTCAAAAGCTATATGTGTGAATGTATTTTATATTAAACCATATACTACAATATTCCTAACTGGGGTTATATCCCTTTCCATTCTGCTTTGTGCCTTTCAAAAAAGTGCATTTCTTGCACTAATGCGGTGATTTATAGGAAAAAGAATTGCTGACTTCACCTACCGGTAATTGGTGTTTCATAGAATTTGTTTTAAAAATTTTTAAGGATGTTTCATCAGAAAAATTATAAAATATTTTGATTTCTCTTTTATTTATTTTTTTACATGGTGACTAATGTAGAAAACTTTCTGGAAGAAGTAAACCAGGAATTGCCCAAGCAGATAAGAATATTTGGTAAGATTTTTAGATTAAGGTAGATCCCGAGTTTACTGTCTGCCTGAAAACATAGGCTAAAAATGTGTCGGCTAACTCCCCTCGTTTTGAATTTTCCTTTCTGAAATTATTTTTGAGATTCGTCTGCGTGGTTAGATTGTAATCTTACTTCAAATGCGCTAATGTTGATGAGAACAGGTGACGCTTTTTCGATGAAATATATAGTAGAATGTCCCTTTTCTGCTGGTATACGCATTTCAAAACCATAATCATAAAATTAAAACGAAGCAGACGAATTTTATAATTACTCGATACAATGAATGTGAAGAAAATTTAAAATCGATTTATTTAAAAAAATTAGTATGTGTTTGCTAAATTTCTTGCAAAAAAACTTTAAAGTTTTACAAATTTTCATCAGAAGTACAATGTATTATATTTTCATCACGACGTTATATTTCGTTGGTGTGATGTCATCATTTTCGTATGCCTGCATGACTCTAAAAAAATTGAATTAATAATCATCAATTCACTAAAAATAAAGAATGCAATCCGTGAATTCAATTTCCCGATATAATCATTGCCATAGTTTACCAACAGTGTGGCACTACTTCAATGTCATGTGTTTTCTTTTTTCTCGCAATAAACGTACAAGGCTAGGGGTGCAGAAAAATTATAACAAATGTACATGGGTGTAAGGAAAAAAAAACATCTTACCGGATTTGAGAACATTTTCAAACATGCATGTGATTTTTGCATCATTTTTATTTATTAATAAAATGTACCCGATTTTAAATCGGAAATATTGCAGTTGAATTAAAGTAGCTTTATGACCTACATTGTATACATTTATATTTCATAGAAGTAATTGATTTTGTCTATATCCTCGAATTCACAGACTTCAGTTTTCCCTTCAAAATGTCGTAAAGGCCATTTCTTATCATTACTTTATGGATATATAGAATAATATAGAAAGGATACAGTATACTGTAGAAAATAGGTATTGATACATGTACTATAGAAAACATTACTACTATATGCTATTGTCGTGTCAATTAAAACGCCTGACAACCCCTCCAATTTTATGCTTGTCAAGGAATTTTTGGTTGTTGAGTGTACCCCCCCCCCCCCCCTTCAAGAGAAAAAAAATCATCAGTAAGAGAAACTCATGTACAAATGATAGTTCATTTAGCATATTGACGTACCATATACTGTCCATTTCTTTCTTGTTTACCTGTACTTGGCTCAGACAATATTGTTGCGCATAAATACATTACCAATCTAGGCGTACCTCATCATGAAGAAAATGGATACCTTGTATAATGAGTTAGAGATGGTTGTAAAACAAATACAATGTAAAAGTAGATTAGGATGGAGACTAAATTAAACAAACAAAACAAAATTCATAAAAGTGAAAAAAAAAAATAAAATAAAACAAAATAAAATAAACTGCAGGGCAGGCGCCAGACACACTGGCCGTGGATCCATTTTTGTATTGTATGAACAATTAGACAGTAATATTTTAGAAAGGAGTGTACACACAACAGATATCAGCAATAAAAACTACTTATGATGTAAAAGACAACCTTGGACAGAAGATTTTTTATTCTCATCAATTAGATACAAAAAATATTTAAATACACCAAACAACCTTTAATTTTATTATACATGTATTTCACTTTTAGAACAATAAAAGATATTTTTTTCTTGCTAATATGAATGCGGTAAGCTTTTTATGTAAAATCCTATTGTGACGTCAGCAAACCCGCGATCTACCTTAAGACTCACTTGTACAGACAGAGAAAGATTTAGTTCAGCCCAGTCACTACATCTGTTTAGATTTACATGGCTTGGGTTTACCTCGATCATTACTTGTTTTCATGTAAATCATCAGTCTGGCTCCCCTATAAGACTTGAAGTTTACAGGGATACTACATCCTGTAAATGTTGTATTCCACATCAGACGTAACCAATGGTGATTGAACTTTAGGGCACCTGACCTGTGTGATGGATTTGATCAAGTTTCCACTTACCTGAATACACATACTAATAGTTGGTAAATTAAAAACATTTTTATGAATGTGACACAGCCAGGTGACCAATTGCTATTTGTTTTTGTTTCTCGTCTTGCAACATGCATCAATAGTAAACAATTTGTAAATTTTTTAGCTGAACCAATATCAGCCATTTGCATTCAAAAAAAATTAGAATTTCTTGGTCCCTACACACCTAGCCTGGGGCCAAAGAGGTGGAACTAAAAATCAAAATAAGTGCTATTTTTAAAAATCATCTTTACTCTTGGTATCAAGCATCTTATTGTGGAATCATTTTCATGTAAATAAAAAATAATTCAAGGAAACTCAGGTAATTCAAACTATTTGAAGTGTATTAATAAGTAAACTGCAAGTATGTGCTGCGCAACACAATGCTAGAGATTAATGATTATTGGATAAGTATATTAACTTTCGATTTCTATTCTTCATGATCAGCCTGTGTTTTATTTGACGTCCCTTGTCATAAACAGCTAATTAAAGAGAGTGGAATGTCCTTAAATTCAGGGTTATGTCTGCAAGTGACAGACTGTTTCTTTTTAGAATTAAAGCTTGCCTAAGCCAAAGTCTTGGTGAGCTTATGCTGTGACAATATTGAGTTTCAGGTCACAGAGTACAAAAATGTTGAACAATAAGCCATAACTTAAAAAAGAGAAATGTGACTTGTGACTATACAATTGGCCTAATAGGGCTGGGCAAACATACTGATATTTCAGTATATTGCAATACAATGACAAAAAATATTGCATCACAATAAGTTTTTGTAATATCGATATATTGGCAAAATTCTTTGACGAAGGAATTTTATCATTAAATAAAAGAACAAATGTAAGAACGGTTTGTTATTAAGCCAGACAATAAGACAGGAACTGTTTTATGGTGGTATTTCAGAGCATAAATTTAGTAAAAAATCAACTAGATTTTTTTTTTATTTTGCTTGTTTATCATAGCTATATAGATTCGACATGTAAATTAAAGTTAATATAAAGAGAAAATGTCATTTTAATAATGTTAAAAGTATTGCAATACATATCACAATACAGATAAAAATATCGCAATATATTGCAATACGAAATCTTCAGCCAATACCCAGCCCTATTACCTAATATTCCTGATACATAAAAAATTCCAATACTAAGTACATGTAATTGCATGTTACATTTGAAATTTCAAATTTGGGTTATGTTTCAGTGTTTTTTCCTAGGAACCGGCTACCGGCCAAATTGACAGCTTCAATTGATAAAAATGCTGCTTTGAAATATGAAAAATTAAGATTTAATTCACCATGTTGTTTTTAAACCTCAGTCCCTAGCCTGTTACAACTGATCACTAACCCTTTATTTTGAAATCAAGGGAAAATACTGGATTATGTATCCAAGCATCAAAAAGAACACTTGTCGATCAACGTACGTAAACCTTTAATACAAGTTTATTGATGTTTTTCACAGGGTTCAAGAGAACAACAAAGGGGTTTGACTGTAAGTCACAGTGTACAGGACGGACTTACATGTATGTCTTACCCACGTATGCCCTTGCTCCAGAAAAAATGGTGAGTACAGGTAGATTTTACCAACCTTTGGCTCTATAAGGAATGGTAATACATGTATTGACTCAGGTGAGCTTTATGACCCATGAGCCTCAAGAAGTTACTTAAGGTCAGACAACACGTTTCTCAAACATATGTTTTGTATCTCTTGGTATTACATGTACCGGTATATAAAAGTCATTAATAATTGTCTTTCATTTGCGATTTCTACATTGTTGTCAGTACATTCAGAAAAAAATAAGTACAGTAAAACTTGTTTAGTACAAACATGGATATTGTGAATTCACGGCTATAGCGAAGTTATCTTGGATCCCAAGCTATATAAATTTAATGAATTCCTTATACACATATAACAAATTACGGATATAGCAAAGTAATTTTTAAGGTCCCAGCAACTTCGTTATAACTGAGTTTTAGTGTACACCCAAAATTTTGCCATGGGTCATTTAGAAAATTACCCATAAGGATTATGAAAGAAATACATCACCCTCTGGTATCTTGCCCAAATGCCTAAAAGTAACTAAATGTATCATATTATTTTTGAGGATATTTTTCAAATAGCAAAACATGTACATGTACTTCAATGTCACATCCTTGGGAAAAAATTATATTATTTTAAGCAATGTGTCATCTGTTTTTAAGATGTTTTGAGAGTTGATAAGAGGATCTGTTATGAACTTATGATTAAATAAAATAAAATAAATAAAATGATTGTTAGAGTACATGTTTTACTATTGATCAAAGTTATTATTATGACAAGATTAATCATATACAATTTCACAAACGAAAATATCGAATTGCTTAAAGTTTATTATTTTTTTTTTCAATTTATTAAGAAGTTATAAAGATGTATTATATTAGTTGTCTGTTTCTTTGTTGTCATAATGTATTTTTCTCATGTTGAAATATGTTTTTCAAAAACTCATTAACGTAGCTAAACTGTTGAGATTAATGCCCTGTTCACACGACGAGTTAAATTCGCAGTAAATTAATGCGAAGTAAACTAATGCGAATCAAATTAATTCGCATTAAATTCTCTGTGTGAACGCTAAGCGAAGCTAATTCGCAGTAATTTTACGTTTAATTCGAATTAAACTCTCCATGTGAACAGGGCATTAAATAACAAAGTAATTGATAAAAACAGAAATTTTCAAGCAAATATTTAACACAATATTTTGCTTTCATTCTAAATTCTAAACTGTGAATGATAATTGACCATGAGAGAAATAACATATTTAGCATGTACAAAAGAAATTTACTTTTCAAAGATAAAAACAAAAATATTTATGCCTTTTTAATATTTACAGAAAATAACAGAAGAATACAGAACAACAGGTAATACATTTACTAACACTCTGTCTGTCTTCATGCAGCATCTATGTCTGTGTACATGTAACATCCATGTGTCTAGCATACAATAGTGTAACATCCATGTGTCTAACATACAACAGTGTGTCATCTATGTGTCTAACATACAACAATGTGACACCCATCTGTCTAACGTACAACATTGCAACATATGTGTATCTAACATACAACAGTGTGAAATCTGTGTGTCTAGCATACAATAGTGTAACATCCATGTGTCTAACATACAACAGTGTGACACCCATGTGTCTAACATACAACAGTGTAACATCATGTGTCTAGCATACAACAGTGTACAATCTGTGTATCTAACATACAACTGTGTAACATCATGTGTCTAGCATACAACAGTGTAAATCTGTGTGTCTAACATACAACAGTGTAATATTGTGTGTCTAACATACAACAGTGTAACATCTGTGTGTCTAACATACAACAGTGTAACATCATGTGTCTAGCATACAACAGTGTAACATCTGTGTGTCTAACATAAAACAGTGTAACATCATGTGTCTAGCATACAACAGTGTAAATCTGTGTGTCTAACATACAACAGTGTAACATTGTGTGTCTAACATACAACAGTGTAACATCTGTGTGTCTAACATACAACAGTGTAACATCATGTGTCTAGCATACAACAGTGTAAATCTGTGTGTCTAACATACAACAGTGTAATATTGTGTGTCTTACATACAACAGTGTAACATCTGTGTGTCTAACATACAACAGTGTAACATCATGTGTCTAGCATACAACAGTGTAAATCTGTGTGTCTAACATACAACAGTGTAACATCATGTGTCTAGCATACAACAGTGTAACGTCTGTGTGTATAACATACAGCAGTGTAACATCATGTGTCTAGCATACAACAGTGTAACATCTGTGTGTCTAACATACAACAGTGTAACATCATGTGTCTAGCATACAACAGTGTAACATCTGTGTGTCTAACATACAACAGTGTAACATCATGTGTCTAGCATACAACAGTGTAACATCTGTGTGTCTATAACATACAACAGTGTAACATCATGTGTCTAGCATACAGCAGTGTTACATCATGTGTCTAGCATACAACAGTGTAAATCTGTGTGTCTAACATACAACAGTGTAACATTATGTGTCTAACATACAACAGTGTAACATCATGTGTCTAGCATACAACAGTGTAACATCTGTGTGTCTAACATACAACACTGTAACATCATGTGTGTCTACATAAAACAGTATAACATCATGTGTCTAGCATACAACAGTGTAAATCTGTGTGTCAAACATACAACAGTGTAACATTGTGTGTCTAACATACAACAGTGTGACATCATGTGTGTCTACATAAAACAGTGTAGCATCATGTGTCTAGCATACAACAGTGTAACATCTGTGTGTCTTACAAACAACAGTGTAACATCATGTGTGTCTACATAAAACAGTGTAACATCATGTGTCTAACATACAACAGTGTAACATCATGTGTGTCTACATAAAACAGTGTAACATCATGTGTCTAACATACAACAGTGTAAATCTGTGTGTCTAACATAAAACAGCAACATCTGTGTGTCTAGCTAACAACAGTGTTACATCTGTGTGTCTAACAAACATTATTATGCTTCCTGTCAATTTGTTTCTATATAACCCATACCCTACTATTCTCGCATAGTGTTCAGAGGATTTATATAGCGTAAGCATACTATGCCGAAATAGTGCACGGCTTCCATTTCTGAAGAAAATCGGACAACGCCCATACTGGGGAGCGAACTCACGACCCAGAGATTGTCAGTCCGATGCGTTATCGATTACGCAACAGACGCTGTTATATATAACAATGTACAATATTATATATAAATTTAGTTTAAAATATTTTACACTTAAGATTAAAAATAAACAATAGAATTCTTCTAGAAATAGTTTCTTGCAATCCCCCTTCCTTCTCTTAAATACTATTCTCTAAAACTATCTGTAGATTATACCTAAAGCATGGAATGTTCAAAATTAAAGAAAAAGATTATGACGTACATGTTGCACAAGGTGACATCATAATAGAGTAGAAGAATTTAACAGGTGATGAAACATTCGGAATGGAGAAAATATTGCTGTTTTTATACAGTAACAACAGTCAGCATAAAAATAACAATAGTGTTGTGTTTTGCGTGCACTATGCCTTAAAAGAAGTCAGGGTTTGACACATAGTGCACTCGCCTCCGGCTTGTGCACCATGTGTCAAACCCTGACTACTATTTAGGAATAGTGCACGCAAAACACAACACTATTATATAAACAGTGTAACATCTTTGTGTCTAGCATACAACAGTGTAACATCTGTGTGTCTAACATACAACAGTGTAACATCTATGTGTCTAACATACAACAGTGTAACATCTGTGTGTCTAACATACAACAGTGTAACATCATGTGTGTCTAGCATACAACAATGTAACATTTGTGTGTCTAACATACAACAGTGTAACATCTATGTGTCTAACATACAACTGTGTATCATCTGTGTGTCTATAGCATACAACAGTGTAACGTCTGTGTGTCTAACATCTATGTGTCTAGCATAAAACAGTGTGATACTGGTATATGTCTACCATTTTGGTCTAGGGTCCATTGTTTGGTTCAGTGATTGAGTGATAATTAGTTAGGGGCCGTTTCATTCTCAGCAAAGTAAAATACTAGAGGTACTGTGAGCGATGAGCTCACTAAATGATACCCCCCGCCTCCCATATGGTTATAACTGGTGAAAAAGTCCATGTTTTCCTGTGGCCGGGAAACCCAAAATATGTGTCGGATCAAAAAGTAAAATAGGAGGTGCACAATGGCAATATGTAATAAAGATTCTGTGAAAGTTTCATCAAATTTCATTCAGTGGTATGAGAGGAGTTGCGGATAAGAGATGGGTACCCCAAAGCGTAACAGACGGACGGACGGACGGACGGAATTAACGATTACTATATACCCTCCCGCTTTTCAAGCGGGGGGTATAATACTGTAAACGTATTATATTTGGCTGTGTATTCTATTTAGTGCCTTTCGCGGAAAGCATCATCCGCTAAATCAAGTACATCGTTAAATGTTCTGTTTTCATATATTCATATAAGGCACATTTAGAAAGCGCTAATTCAAATCTGCGCTAACTTTTTAAAAAATCAATTTCCGCCAAATATCGTACACGCCAAATAAAATACATTTACAGTAAGTCCTTGGAGTTTATAAGAACCATCATTTAACAGCATACCCCAGACTCCAGACTCCAGAACAAGGCTTGATAATGTGAACCAGGACCAATATTTTATGGATAAGTCATCAAGAAAATCTGTACAAGTGTCTTTGTTTTTGTCCTATCAATGATCAACTTTAATTAAAGATAAATATTTTCTGAATCATTTTATGTTAAAATTTGAATTAGACAGCTTACTTACCTATAGATTACTGTAAACCAACTTTTATTCGCGATGACTTTATTTTGCGATTTAGCAATTCACGATCAAGCCTCCTTGAATCTGTTCTTAATAGACACAGAGACTTTAAGAGTCATTCTCTGTAAGCATCAAAATGGGCTGGAAATTGATTTTCACGGATTTTGCCGAAACTTGGTGAAATAATTACATTATAAGCCCGATTTACAAAAATATTATTAAAAGTGATGAATTGGTCTTGTTTCCATGGCAACCAGGTTACCTGTTTTTGCACATAGGTGGTATATACCTAAAATGATATTTCTTCCCATTAATGTACATTAAATTAAATAAAGGTGATTATTATTATTTTTTCCTTTGAAATAATTTGTTATTTCTTATTTGTATTTTCTATTCTAAAAAGTTGAGAAAATTTTTTTTGGACTTGCTGTAAAATGATAAATAACATAAAAAGATTGCTTTAAACAAGATGCCCATGGCATGGGCCACATTGCTCACCTGAGCACTGTGGCTAGGAAAAAGTAGACATACCTGGGAATGCTTCTAGATAAATATATACAATTATGGCTTTGTCATTCTTGAGAAGAAGATTTTTAAAGAATTTTCCTATATATTTCTGTGTAAAACTTTGGTCGGCCATTGGGGCCCCGCCCTACCCCTCGGGGTCATGATTTGCTCAAACTTGAATCTACACTACCTGGGGATGCTTCTGTATAAATATGACCAATCAAGGCTTTGTAATTCTTGAGTAGATGATTTTTAAAGAATTTTCCTATATATTTCAATGTCAAACTTTGATCGGTGGGTGTGGCCTCACCCTATCCCCGGGGGTCATGATTTGAACAAACTTGAATCAACACTACCTGAGGATGCTTCCCTACAAGTTTCATCTTTCCTGGCACAGTGGTTCTTGAGAAGCAGATTTTTAAAGAATTTTCATATATATTTCTATGAAAAATTTTGATCGGCCAGTGTGGCCCCACCCTACCCCCGGGGGTCATGATTTGAACAAACTTGAATCTACACTACCTGAGGATGCTTTCCTTTAAGTTTCATCTTTCCTGGCACAGTGGTTTTTCATTCATTAATCATATCTTAAATTAATTAATTATTTTTATTTTACATGTTGACCTTATGAAATCACATCGCTAAACTGAACACATGACAAAACTGCAATTTTCTTTTAGATTTCAATTTTTGCAGGGATACTTACAAGATAAGTGTAATACAGCATTTGAAAGAGACAGAAATTAGAAGTCGTTTGAGTTTTTCCATTAAATTTAAATTAGAACCGACTCTGAAAATTTAACAGATGCATGGTTTTCCGACGAGCGCCACTTCTATTTTAACAATGTTGTTAAAGAGAATCATAAATTCTATTGTTTGGTGAAACCCAATTTTAATGAGAAAAAACTTCTGAACTGTTAGAATGTTACATTTAAAGCTTGGTAAAAAAAAAAATAATCAGAAACCGTGTTCAAACAACGTTAATTTAAAAGAACTGGTTCATGGCAAGAAATATTCGCAATGACAAGGCTTTCGCGAACTTCGCGAAAAATTCTCGAACATAAATAAAAATTGGTTTGCAGTACATTCATTGAGATGAATTTTACAGTCTTTAATTACCTTTGTTTTGTTTTATACATACAGATGAAATTCTGGCACATGCAAATGATGTTCTGAAATTATACACAGGAACTCACAACTTCCACAATTTTACCAAAGGAATGTAAGTATGACGATTTTAATGAGGCTAAGGGGTCAACAGATTTTTTTTTTATGAACCACCAGATTTACCTTTTTTATGCCCCTCTTCGAAGAAGGGAGGGCATATTGCTTTGCTGCTGTCTGTCGGTCCGTCAGTCTGTCGGTCCACTTAGTTTCCGTTCATTTTCTTCGCAACCTTCGCACATACTGAAATGAAATTTGGTATACAGATATATCACATCAATATCTAGGTCAAGTTCTATTTTGGGTACGATCGCTCCATTTTTGACAGAGTTATGCACCTTGGACTTGGAAAAAATTCAATTATTTGCCGTTTCCGTTCATTTTCTTTGCAACCACTGCACATACTGAAATGAAATTTGGTATACAGATATATCACATGAATATCTAGGCCAAGTTCTGTTTTGGGTACAATAGCACCATTTTTGACAGAGTTATGCCCCTTGGACTTAGAAAAATTTCAATAATTTGCCCTTTCCGTTCATTTTCTTTGCAACCATTGCACATACTGAAATGAAATTTGGTATACAGATATATCACATGAGTATCTAAGTTGATTTCTGTTTTGGGTACGATCACATTATTTTTGTCAGAGTTATGCCCCTTGGACATAGAAAAATTCAAATTATTTGCAGTTTCTGTTCATTTTTTTTTGCAACATTTGTACATACCGAAATGAAATTTGGTATACAGATTTATCAGATGAATATTTAGGTCAAGTTATGTTTTGGGTATGATTGCGCCATTTTTGACAGAGTTATACCCCTTGGACTTGGAAAAATTCCAATTTGGGGGGAGGGGGGG
>PRKT01000028.1:2453809-2503892 GCA_003671525.1 Saccostrea glomerata
GGACCAAACTTGCATGGATGATGCATCTAGGGATGGACACTACCAGACTTGCTTCAGATGCTGGATCTGACCTACATTTTTATACCCTGGTAACTATAAGCCCTACCTGAACCAAACTTGCATGGATGATGCATCTAGGGATGGACACTACTAGACTTGCTTTGGATGCTGGATCTGACCTAAATTTTTATTCCCTAGTAACTATAAGCCCTACCTGAACCAAACTGATTAAATTTTATACACATACAAATTTTCATGTTGCTTTACTAATATGTCCTCGGCGGGGCATTCATGTCCTCTGGACATATTTCTAGTTATTATCTGTTTTGACTGTAAACATTTAGACAGTTGCATAAAATTATATTTAAAAGAAAAACAGACTGTATATAATAAAATTCATTTATTTTTGTAGAAAGCCCACTGAACAGAAAGCCAAGCGGTACATTATATCTTTTGAGGTCAGTAAATACCAGATACATACTGTTAATCGTTTTAATTCTATGTTCTTAAAATTTCACGATCTTTCAAAAAGTGCCATTTGCGATGGTTTTAAATTCACGCTGCAAAAAATTAATTCAAATTTTTGTATAAGCATTTAAACACTTGTATAACTAATAATTGCATTCATGATGGGTTTAATTTCGCGGAAAAAAGATAAATCGCGAACATAGCGAAATTAAAAGCATCATGATTATTTGCCAATCTACAGTATGTTTTTGAGATATGAACTTCTATTGAACACATTTTAGGAAAACACTCTGTGAAATAGTTTCTATGTACATGAATATAATTTTTATTTAACTGCTCAGTACACTGTCAATTTAATTAAAAGACCACAAATTTAAGGATTGAATTTTGAATTCATTAATGCAGACTTACCGGTTAATATATTTTTTAATACCTAAATTACCAGTCTGAGCTGTTAATGTGAAAATGAAAACAATTAAACAAATTTCTACCTGAAATGCCATCAAAATTAATATTAAATTTTTAATGAAAATAATAGAATGTGGCTATTATATATGACTGGATATTAAAGTATAAAGCACTAATTTTTAAGTGGTTATTACAAAAGTCTGGTAAAGAGTATCTCAATCAGTGATTAGCTCACCTGATCAAAATACGGAGGCGAGACTTTCTGGTTTATTTGACTGTCTCTGTGCCCAAGTGTTATCAGTATTAAAACTTTAATACCTGGGTCAATACGAATAGCATTTTTTGTACAAATATTGAAGATTAATGTTTATCCCAAGCATTATCTCTAAAAATTTGGATAGGGCCATTGTAGGTGTTCAACTTTTCACAGGGAAAAATTCCTGAAAGACTCTTATAAACAGGATACAGTAATGGAATAGGTATGAGGAAAATAGCAAATTTATGGTTCCCCGTGGGAAAAAAACTATTTCCTAAGCCACCAGTTTTTGTATGTTACATCTATTTGTTTTATTATGGGTTTACCTCAAGAAATATATTTTCATGATTTAAAATTATTCCACAAGAAAAGTATTATTATACACACAAACAGTCTACAGATATATTTCATATGTCAGTGCATGAAAACCCCCCATGTTAGGGTTATATGAAGGTTTTGTTTTTGTTAAATTAATCTGCGGATGTAAATTGTGTAAGAGACAGAGAGTGTCAGACATGATAATTTCTATCAATTAAAATTATGACAAATTTAAGGTCACAATAAATTATACATGTGACTGTTTAGCTCACATGAGCCGAAGGCTCAAGTGAGCTTTTCTGATCACATTTTGTCCAGCGTCCATCTAGCTGTCTTTCTGTCTGTAAACTTTTCACATTTTCAACTTCTTCTCAAGAACCGCTGGACCAATTTCAACCAAACTTGCCACAAAGCATCCTTGGGTGAAGGGGATTCGAGTTTGTTCAAATGAAGGGCCATGCCCTCATTCAAGGGGAGATAATTGGGAATTAATGAAAATTTGGTGGTATGTTTTAAAAATCTTCTTATCAAAAACCACTGTGCCAGGAAAAATGAAACTTATGGGGAAAGATCCTCAAGAAGTTTAGATTCAAGTTTCTTCAAATCATGACCCCCAGGGGTAAGGCAGGGCCTCAATGGCCGACCAAAGTTTTACATTGGTAAATTCTTTAAAAATGTTCTTCTCAAGAATAACAAAGCTATAACTGATCATATTTATATGGAAGCATCCTCAGGTAGTTTAGATTCATGTTTGTTCAAATCATGACCCCCGGGGGTAAGGCGGGGCCTCAATGGCCGACAAAAGTTTTACATGGAAATATATAGGAAAATTCTTTAAAAAGGTTCTTCTCAAAAATAGCAGAGCCATAATTGATCTTGTTTATTTGGAAGCATCCTCAAGAAGTGTAGATTCAAGTTTGTTCAAATCATGACCCCCAGGGGTAGGGCGGGGCCACAATGGCCAACCAAAGTTTTCCATAGAAATTTATTGGAAAATTCTTTAAAAATCTTCTTCTGAAGAATAGCAAAGCCATTACTGGTCATATTTATATGGAAGCATCCTCAGGTAGTGTAGATTCATGTTTTTTCAAATCATGACCCCCAGGGGTAGGGCGGGGCCACAATGGCTAACCAAAGTTTTACATGGAAATACATAGGAAAATTCTTTAAAAATCTTCTTCTTAAGAATAACAAAGCTATAACTGATCATATTTATATGGAAGCATCCTCAGGTAGTTTAGATTCATGTTTGTTCAAATCATGACCCCCGGGGGTAAGGCGGGGCCTCAATGGCCGACAAAAGTTTTACATGGAAATATATAGGAAAATTCTTTAAAAAGGTTCTTCTCAAAAATAGCAGAGCCATAATTGATCTTGTTTATTTGGAAGCATCCTCAAGAAGTGTAGATTCAAGTTTGTTCAAATCATGACCCCCAGGGGTAGGGCGGGGCCACAATGGTCAACCAAAGTTTTCCATAGAAATTTATTGGAAAATTCTTTATAAATCTTCTTTTGAAGAATAGCAAAGCCATAACTGGTCATATTTATATGGAAGCATCCTCCAGAAGTGAAGATTCAAGATTGTTCAAATCATGACCCCCGGGGGTAGGGCAGGGCAAAAATTGGCTGATCAAAGTTTTACATGGAAATATATAGGAAAATTCTTTCAAAATCTTCTCAAGAATAGCTAAGCCATAATTGATCATATTCATATGGAAGCATCCTCAGGTAGTGTAGATTCATGTTTGTTCAAATCATTACCCCCAGGGGTAGGGCAGAACCACAATGGCCAATCAAAGTTTTACATAAAATTATATAGGAAAATTCTTTAAAAATCATCTTCTCAAGAATAACAAAGCCATGATTGGTCATGGGACTTAACTTTTGGATTTAAACCTTTTAATAATAAACCAATTTCTACTTTTTCCTAGTAACAGTGCTTAGGTGAGAGATGTGGCCCATGGGCCTCTTGTATTATATGTTTTGATCCAAATCTGAACATATTAACTTCCACAAGACCTCTGTTGGACTGACTATTCACGGTAGCTCAGTCGGTAGAGCGCCCACTTTCTGATCGGGAGGTTTTAAGTTCGAATCTCGGCTTCAACTGACCTTAGTCAGTAAAAAGTGGATAGCAACAGTTCCTTTGCCATGCTTTCAGCTTTTTGAAGTGAAAGTTGCTGGTCCTTCAGATTAGACCTTAAAAAACAAGGTCCCATGTCACAGCAGGCATTGACACAATAAAGATCCCTCACTGCTCAATTGCCCTGAGTGCAGCTTAAAGGTCATTTGAAGCCCTGTGAATGAAATATTCTCAAATGGGGCGTAAAACATGAAACAATCAATCAATCTGTAGGACTGTAACAATTTCAGAAAAACTTATTAATGACTAAGGGAAATTTAAATATCCATTTATTATGGGCCACGCCAACAGGCACTTGTTTCATATATGGGGTATCCCTAATTATTTTGTGAAAATAAGTAGGGGTGGCCCATATACGAAACAGTGCCTGTGCCCATGTCCCTTTTTAAAGGCATATCAACAATACTAAGAGAAAATAGTAGCTTTATACCAGTTCGAGATCCATAAGACTAGAATTTTTTTTTTAAAAACCAAACTTATTTAAGTTTTGTGTACAGGGTTATTTTCGCCTTTTCACACTTGAAAACAGTTTTGTCCCATTTTATATTTGACCAGTAAAAGTTTTGTTTAAGAATTTATACTGTGTTCTTTGAATTCGCCCCGTTTTGAATTCGCCCAAAGAAGGATAGGGTGAAAGGGGCAAAAATAAAATGGGGGCGAAAATTTCCCTGTATACAGTATCATTATTTATTACATTGACTGAATCAGTTTCATGAAATATTCATATGCTTGGCTGTAATAGATTTTTTTTCAGATGAATGAGTTTTAATTATTTAGATTTTAAAAACTTGTATCAAGATGACTGGATCACTAAGATCTGATGACTTTAAGATTCTAAGATCTGTATAATATGTAAAAATAAATAAATCAAGAAGGGAATTTTTTTTTTTAATTATGCCATCAAACATTGGTATGCATACCCCTGGTACAAATAAATATTTATAATAAACCTTGTACTTTCAGTGTGGAAAACCTTATGTCAGAGAGGGACTAGAGTTTGTCACGTGTAAAGTCCAAGGCCAGAGCTTCATGCTGCATCACATTAGAAAAATGATAGGTAGGTAATTAAATATTATAATACTGAAAAATTAGGATACATGATTTCAGCAAAGCCTTGAGCAACTGTCCCGTTTGTTACGGGATTTTCTATAAACAAAGAAATACCAGAGGTTTTACAATGTAATCAGAATTGATTATAGAATTGTACAATGTGAGGGACATGTCTTGTACAATAAAACATCTGATTTTAGGACTGATGATTGCCATAGTAAAGGGTTATAGAATTGTACAATGGGACACATCTTGTACAATAAATCTTCTGTTTTTAGGACTGATGATTACCATAGTAAAGGGTTATAGAATTGTATCATTTAATCAGACACAGCTTGTACAATAAAGCTTCTGTTTTGAGGACTGATGATTGCACTAGTAAAGGGTTATAGAATTGTACAATATAATCAGACACAGCTTGTACAATAAAGCCTCTGTTTTTTAGGACTGATGATTGCACTAGGAAAGGGTTATAGAATTGTACAATATAATCAGACACAGCTTGTACAATAAAGCCTCTGTTTTTTAGGACTGATGATTGCACTAGGAAAGGGTTATAGAATTGTATAATTTAATCAGACACAGCTTGTACAATAAAGCTTTTGTTTTTAAGACTGATGATTGCCATAGTGAAGGGTTATAGAATTGTACAATATAATCAGACACAGTTTGTACAATAAAGCTTCTGTTTTTAGGACTGATGATTGCCATAGTATTAAAGGTTATAGAATTGTACAATGGGACACATCTTGTACAATAAATCTTCTGTTTTTAGGACTGGTTATTGCCAAATTAAAGGATTTTAGAATTGTACAATGTGAGGGACATACCTTGTACAATAAATCTTCTGTTTTTAGGGTTGATGATTGCCATATAAAGAGGTTATAGAATTGTACAATGTTATCTGACACACCTACATGTAGTACTATAAACCTTTTGTTTTAGGACTGATGATTGCCATAGTGAAGGGCTGCTGCAAGGAAGATGTGCTTCAGTTGGCATGGGGACCAGAAAAGGTGAGACTAATATCAGTCTAATGTCAGGAATAAAGTGTATCTTACATCATGTGCCTGTATGACATTATGTTAAAAATGTGAGTAATTAAAATTTTTATTTCCTGTTATTTAACATGAGAAGTGAGTGAACTTTTTCTGATTAAAGTTTGTTCATTAGTAATTTGTCTACAGCTTTTTCAGTTTGTTAAATTCAAGTCTTCATGCCATCTTTAAAAAAAAATGTTTGCCCTCTCCAAACTGACTGGCTTAGAATGGCCAAATTCTTAACTTTTTTTGTATATTCCCATATTTTTTTTCTTTTTATTCTTATAATCCTTTCAACAAATATGTTGAAATTTTCTGGAAAAAAGATTACAATTGCAACCTACCCACAGACCCAAAGTTTTTACCCTGAGTCGGAAGAGGGCAAACAAACAATTTAACATTTTGCAAAGCAAACCTTGGTGAATCTCATTATTTAACTAAAAAACCCCTTCAAACGGGAGAAAATTGTAATACAGTGGTTACTGGGCTAGTGCTTGATCATGGTATACAGAGATAATACCTGAAATTTACAAATTTGCAGCACAAGCATTATCACAATCTTATGTAGAATGGAATGCAAAACATGGAAGAGATTAAATCTTTAGCATGCATTCATAAAAAATTACACACTTTTTGCACTACTTGCAATTGCTACTCCAGCTGTGCAAGGTATAACATTTGTCAAAAAAAATCATCCATCTTATGTAAATATGCAAATACTATTAAATGTAATCTTTAGATGGACCTTACTGCTTATTCCTGGTTATGTCTATTTATTTCATACACCATGACTAAACTTTGACTGCTTTGGAAATTTGACATGTTTTTGCAAATTTAGTCACAAAAAGGAGGGAATATGGACATGTTATGGTGATTCCATCTTGAAAAGAAAGGTTTCTTTAAATAATTATGTTTCCTTATTAGATGTAACAGTAACTGTTAAATGATTAGATATTTCCTGTCAACTGGGGGTATTGATTTAAATATCAAGTACATAATGTTGTATAAGTTACATACAAACGGATGAAAATAATATCCTGTTTTTGTTTGACTTGGCACTGATAATTAAACTGTAATGAACTGAATAAAATTCTGTTGTGTGCTTACTATTGACAGTACATGAACACCTGACATTCCCCCTTACATTACCTAAAAATTTTCTTATTATTATAGTGATTTCATAATTAAGGCAAATGAATTAAAAAAAAATAATAAAAGATACGGTTTTTGCATATACATAAAATTATGTATATGAAATCTGTTCAGATGTGTGATTTATAAACTGTTTAATTCAGTTATAGAATTATTAAAACTAGCCGTATGATATCCAGATTTAATTATTTTTCATTTTTTTTTTAAGGTAGATGTTCCAAAGGCTCCTGGATTAGGTTTGCTGCTGGATGAGGTAACAGATTTAAAATCTCAAAATTCTATATCAATTCAGTATCAATTCAATATCAGTCAGAGACAGAGATTAGAAAATCCCAATTCAATGCCGCTTACATGGGTTAATATGATTTTTTTCTGCAACAGCTGCCAAATTAATTCCCGTACTTACAATCAAAGAAAGATATTTTATTGTTTAAGTTGAATTGTTCTTTCTGAATTGAAGTGTGTCATTTAAAATTAAAGGATAACTGCAGAAAATAGTTTGTGCAAGTAGTTTTTTTTTGTGACAAAAAATTGCTTTAGCTTTGTATTTGACTCCATGAATATCTTGTTTTTAGAGTTTTGTTTTTAAGGACCCCACTGTCTTTATATAAGCCTGGAAATTAAAAAAAAAAAGTGGCTTCAATGTTGTGAACAATATGATATTTGATCAGATAAACATGATTTTAATTGGAGACATTTTTTAAATATACCATTACAAAACCATAGGACTATATGATGTGAACATGATTTGAACAAATCACTTTTCATACTAATAACTAGTAAATTAGTAAATTATATATTATATATACATTCATTGTGTCAGTTTTCCTACACTGAGTTTGATCATTTTAGTTGTATTTTGATGGGTACAATAAGAAGTGGGGGAGAGATGGACTTCATGACCCCATAGAATGGTCGGAGTATGAGGTAGGTCAACGGAAATGAAAATATAACCGGATGCGGAATTTTTATCTTACCATATATGGAGATAAAAATGAAATTAAGACAAAGAATATAAAAGACATCCGACTATCTCCAAGATTAACGATTTTTTTTTTCTATAAATACCAGGAGAAGAATTTCATATTCCTATGATAAATTTAATTTGCATTATCTGAACACGTTTGGCACGTGCTCACATTCAAAGAAATAATACATTTTTATGTCCAATGAACTGGACAAATGTCAATGATGCACATATTATCACGTAACAGTGAATGTTACTTTTTGGACAGTAGAAAATCTGACTTGATTTAGGATTAAATATCTTTAAATTCTTTAATTTTAAATTTCCTTTAATTTTTAGCTCAACTGAGCTTAAATCTGCACGTGATGTTAACATCTCTTAACATGTTCACTTGCTCCTAGTTTGATTAATTTGTAGACTAAGGCAGGATACACACTTATTAGTCGACGTTACCAGGATTTCAACAACTTTGATTAAAGTTGGCATTTTGAAAATTCTGTTTTCGTTATTATGACCTTGTAAGCAAATACAGACCATCGCGGGATCTTATTTTAGCTAACTTGTTCATACCAATTTGCTTGGGCTTTGGTTTTTTTTTTTACTGAATTTGACAACGGGTTGTTGCCTCTACCTGACCAATATGTGGGTGCGTCGATTTACCCAAATGGAACCCAAATGGACCCAAATGGAAATAAAATGGACCCAAATGGAATATAAAATATATATATTATATCGTAATTTTAAGTTTTTACTTATTTAAAATATAGAAAATAAAGAAATTAGAACAAAAAGAGAATATTTTAATATCATTATTTTCTTCAATTGTATTCTTAAAAATGCGATTTAATTCTATTTGTTATA
This sequence comes from Saccostrea glomerata, assembly GCA_003671525.1. NCBI lineage: Eukaryota > Metazoa > Mollusca > Bivalvia > Ostreida > Ostreidae > Saccostrea > Saccostrea glomerata. The sequence goes on from PRKT01000028.1 coordinate 2,462,473, forward strand.
ATTATTGAACATAATTGAATACAAAAACTGAAGTATTTTATACTTTCTATGGCTGTAGGAACGGATAGAGGGGGGGGGGGGGCCCCCCCCCCCCCCCACATTATTTTGTCGGTATATAGAATACTATCAAAACTTCATGTTTCAAAATACAATATTAGAGACTAATTAAAAAAAAAAATTAAATCCATTATTTTCATCATTTTAAATAAGTATTAAAATACGGAAAAAAAAACATATTCAATATTCCATTTGATTTCCATTTGGGTCCATTTGTGTTTCCATTTGGGTCCATTTGTTTCCATTTGGGTTCCATTTGGGTCCATTTGGGTAAATCGACGCGCCGCCAATATGTAGGTCACATTGCAGGTGTTACCTGTCAACAGGGGATGCTTACTCCTCCTTGGCACCTGATCTCATCTCTGGAATTTTCAGAGGTTCATTTTTTGATGCCATCTGTACAGAGTTGTATTGTCCATGGTTTTCTTTAGATCAATCACTTTTCGTTATCTCACCTTTTTTCATTCCATTCCCTTGATCATTTATGATAATATACTCGGGCAACAGATAGCTAAAGACCATAGGGCTCTGTTCTCCGTTTTCTTTATAATGGTTTTTTATAATTGTTTTACAAATTACTGATAGATTCTTTTAATTTAAAGTGATTATCATTGTTTTTTCGATAAAAATTAATTATATGCAATAGAAAATCACAGGGGGTGGTATTTTAAAACAATTTTTATACAAACTGCTTCATATCAATGACACTATCATTGTTTATTGTTAATAAATTTGTACTTAGTTTCTTTTATATATACATGTATATAGAATATTTGGTTTTCCACAAATTTTTCTTTATAATAATTTAATATTTTTTTAATTTCAATAATTATCCCAAGGGTTTATTTTACAGACAGATGTTCCTACATGTACTTATAAAATGTCCACATAATGTAGACACACATGTGGATTTAACATATTTATTATATATTTTAGTATTTTTTAATTCCAATAATTATCCCAAGAGTTTATGTTTCATACAGATGTCACTACTAATGTAAAACATCCAGGCATGTAAAGTAGCCACATATGTGGGTTTAACATATTTATAAATTTGTCTGTGTTAATATATTGAAAAAAAAATTGTAATTTCTTCTTGGCTCCATGTGTATGCACATGTGAATAAAATAATCACCTAAAGCAATTGTGACACAAGATCTATAGATTAAAAGTCATAAAGACTAATAGCTTTTTATAAATTCAAGACATTGTTGAACAAGATGTGTAAGTGAAAAACAAGCTTCCATATGACAGCTCTGTGGCAACACACTTTGAAAAAATTACGCAGTTTAAAAAATTTTTCAAAGTGCATTATTATTGGAACAAAATCAACGCACTTTGAAAAAAAATTTCAGAGCGTGTTAAATTTGGGACACACTCGATGCACTTTGAAAATTTTTTTCAAAGTGCGTTAAGAGTGTACATAAACATTTTTTACCATGGGGGCATTTAACGCACTTTGTAAAAATATGTACAAAACAAAAAATATTCTAGACTTAGATTTTAGTAATTGAGAGAATCAATTTGTAATAATTATATCTTTGAAAAACTTTTTTAATTTACATGCACTCATTTAACCTCATTTAGAACATGGAGAAGACTAGTAGAAGGTCTCTCATCCCAACTCTTTTTTCTTATACATTGTACATAGCCATTGGAAGCAAATTGAAAGTTGACCCCCCAAGGTAAGCCCCAATTTTAATGCATATATTATGTATATCTTTGCAAACCATTTGTGTGCCTAACCCCCCACCCCCACCCTTCCCAGTGCTGATGCCTATGCTACACCCAAATATATGTATTTACATAACTGGTATGACGTTGAAAACTATCAATAAATTTTTATACACATTTTTTCAAAGTGCATTAATATGGTAGATATAAATGAACTTTGTAAAGAAATTTTATTTTCTCAAAGTGCCTTGATTTGGTCCCAAATTAAACGCACTTTGAAAAAAAATTTCAAGGTGCGTAATTTTTCAAAGTGTGTTGTAACACAGCTCACAGTGGTGAAGATTAAAGTTTAAAACTTCAAGGTCAAGTGTTAAAAAATGATATACTTTCACTCAAAGAAAGGTCTTGTCACAAGGAAAATGCCTTTCACAATATTATTTATGGCCAAGGTTATTTTTTTTAGGTAGGCCAAGGTCAAGACCATCAGTTCAAAATTGTTTGTCCTGCATGGCACAAGTATACAGTTGTGCAAAATAAATCCCTGAGAAAAAAGTAGATATACACTGTGAGCAGAATCTAACAATTAAAAACAAGGGCAAATGACTTTTTATAGAAGATTTATAGAAGATTTTCGATTATATTATATTATAATATGTCGACTGTAATTTGTACAACTGTATACCTGCTGATCTGATATGTTCTACAAAGGTGTATTTCCAGGATGGAGTTTTAGTTTAAATAATACTGAATGTATAGTTTGTAACAATCCTAATTCTCACTTTCACCTTCTTCATTTGGCAGATTAACAAGATACATGTATGCAATCTCAGATTGGGTCATAATTGTTTTTAAAAACTATTTCACAGAATGACAATACCCAGATTATTTGAAGGTGGAATGTTTAATAACAAGTTCAGTTTTAAATTTAGATCAAGACAGATTTTATCATTTGTTTGATTATAGTGGCTTGTTTGCAAATACAAATGCTTCTAATAATACTTTTATACTTTCAGGATGAATTGGAGAAATTTAAAGAGGAATATATTTTGCCGGAGATTTATAAAGGAGAGAAAAACGATAAAGTGTATCCTTGTTTGTAGATAAAATCTGAAATCATATTTATGGTTTGTCATCAACATGACATAGCTATATGCTTAAGGTAGGATTCTTCTCTGGTTTCTGACTAGATGAAACATTAAAAGTATATTTGCTTATATGTCTTATATATTGAGGTGTAAGGAATTTAAAAAACCATATTTTTCTTTCCTCATTGCAATTGTTCAACTGTGTTTGAAAACTAGCAGGGACTATATTTTTGGCGGAATGGTGGTGTATGAAAATCTTCTTTTCTGCTTCTCAAAATCATAATAGAACCATAAATTTAGTTGTAATTTTTACACAATCGAAGACTTGGAGAAATTTTCAAATGTAAGTTGGATTAATAATGAGGGACTTAACTTTCAAAATATATCAAATAAATATGATTTCTCAAACAAACTAGAACTTTATTAGCTTTTAAACACTTCCTATCAAGGTGCAGATTTGAGCCAAAATCCATAAAAAGTATTTTTTCTCTCTTAGTAAACGATCAAAACTTTTTGTTTTTGTATCATTTTTTACATTTATAAGACTACTTTATTATATGTGAAAATAAGAAAAAGTTAAATGTAGGAAGCATATAAAGATAACTAATATATCCTAAAAAATTAAGAAAAACAGAGAAAATTCGGATTAGCCAATATCCAGTTAAGTTAAATTATTTATGTAAATTAGGTAATATCATGCTATAAATCCGATATAGTAATATGTTTTTATGCAAAAAGAACAATCATTAAACTTTTGAAATAGAAGTAGGTATCACATGATTGGCAACAGTTATATTTTATTCTTAATGTCAAGGAAAAAGATTATGACCTTGACCTGACCTTGCCTCTAATATAAAACGGTCAAATTTAACTTCACTGATACTTTCACTTACTGATATTGTTTTCTCGATTCTGTGAAAATTTCATTAATTTTAAATATTAGAAATGTGAGAAGAATCCTACCTCAAGGCATTTCTTAGGCTCTAGATTAATTGATATTGGTTCCCATTACAATTTGAAAAAGGTAAATTATCTCTTATGAATTGATTATTTTTCGAATAGTGATTACTTCCTTACATAAAGAAACATTTTTTTAATATAAATTCCTTAAAATAATTGCTTCTAATGTCCCTTCATATTTCAAAACAGAGACATTATAATTATTTTCCTGACTTGGGTGAAGTATGTGGGAATGGCTGAAGACTCTACACATGCACAGCTTTGATGTAGAAAGTAACAACCGGAGACACAGGAGCCAGGTGAGACAGTGATATCAGTGTAGCAATTAAAAGTCAAGAATTGTATTCAAGCAAATCTTGAATAAATGTTCAAATTATTTTTAAAATCTCAGGAAAGCCAATGCATCATATATGTCTTGTAAATGTTAAATTCTAAAATAGGATCCAGATTCAACAAGCAGTAATAATGACGCAGGCAGTTTACTTATAAAAGAAGAGGCAAAATCAGACCAAACTGAAATGTCAGAAGAGGACCAGAAAGTTGTGGTGGATAAAAACATTGAACATAGTGATGAACCAAAATTACGGAATCCTACAGAAAAAGACTCAGATGTTGACATTAAAAGGGAAGAGGGCGTGGTGCCAACAGAAGGAGACAAAATAGTTTAGCTCTCAATGCTAATAAAAGTAATACAAAAATACGGGTATTCACTTTGATTTTTTTAAAACTTTCTCATTGTATTTACTGTTTTGTAAATGTCACGGAGATTAAAATAACCTAGTTAGCAAATATAGCCTGAAAAAAGGTCGTGTTTTGACTGACTTGATTCATACCTTTATAGGCCTTTATTTTTATGCTGCTAATAGCTGCAGAATGTTGTCTACTTGATCAATAAAAAAGGGCTAAACGACAGGGGATGCTTACTCCCCATAGGTACCTGATCCCACCCCTGAATCTCCAGGGGGCCAGGCCCCAGGATCATGAAACAGGCTTAGACTTAAGTCAAAATTTGAATTATCTATAAAATCTTTAAAACTTGTTAAAGGAAACTCATAATTTGCATACAACAGCAGACTGCTGATACAAAATCGGAAAGCATTTTCATTTTGGGCTGCTTGACCTCTACAAAATTTCAGCATCTAAGGCATTTTTTGACTTAAGCTTAAGATACTTCATGATCCCGCGGCCAGGTTTTATGTCCTTGTCACAGATTTGTATTGTCTGATTATATTTTTTTAAGATTGATTACTGTCCTTTATCTTCACCAAAATGAACAGAATAGGGGAAAAACTAACAATACATAAACTCAAATCATCAATAAAAAGGAATTTACAAAAATTAATATGAAGAAAAGTTTTGAAACCCCTAAATGAATTTGTTTGTATATTTCTATCAAAACCGTCTATGTATTACAGATCAAAGGTCATAAGTCATCTCATCCTTTAATCTTGATAAGAAGAGAATTATTTTGGCTGACGCAATAAGTTCATTGCAATGAAAATTTTAACGTTTTTTAAACTTCATTCAAATGCTGACTGACGTTTTTCATACTTACTGTTAGTCCATTATTCATACACTGAATTGACGGCGGATTTTCCGATCATGACAAGGAGCACACAACAGGTGGACCGGTCTAAGGGGGGTTGCTTACTCGTCCATGGCACCTGATCTCACCTCTGATGCTTTGGAGGTCTGTGTTGGTCTGCTCCTATTTCGTATTGTTTTATGGCCTTTCGATCTTGAATACTGTGTGTAATATCCATATGTTTCACCAGAACTATTTACTAAAACTAAACTTTACAATATGCAAAAACTATAAAAGTTTTGAAATATTGTTTATCTTTTAAAAAAAAATTTTTGAACTTGCTTTGAAAAGCAGTACATTGTATATCTTAAGTGTGGCCAATGAAGCTCTCCTATCTTATGAGATTTCCTTATCTTAGTCTTTACTTTAAAACGACTACTAGCTTATCCTAAGACATATCTTGGGTGATTTTAAAAGGTTCAGGCGCTTGGAAAGCAACTAACTTAAATTAAAGATTTTATTAAATTAACATTTTTATGTAAAAAAGATCACTTTTTTAACATACTTTTTAAACTTTTTTAAAAATCACTTTTTTAGAATTTATGAATTCATCTATTTAGGTATATAAAAAAAACAATAACACATTTAATGGTCAAAAGTTTCTGAAGTAAATTTATTTCAACACATTTATTGAAATAAATATAAAAACACTAGTAATGTTTTTTATTGGAGAGGGTAGGAGGATGCAATCACGTGCTTCCTCTACATGCTTATAGAAGACACTGAGAGAGAGAGAGAGAGAATTAGCTCAGAACAAAAATTGAAAAGTACCAGTTTTCATGTTTTGAATACATATCTTCTTACTAATCCATGTATTCATCATTTACCTCTACATTGGGTTAAATATTATTACTTTTTTCAGAAAGGAATATATATCTATTGCCCAAGACATACATCTTATAGCATTTTAAGAAAATGTAACAAACATCAGATAAAAGGTTACGTGACATGGTAATATAAACAAAAGTAGTATATAATGGTAGATAGTAACAACCTTAAACAATATAGAGTTTATGCATATACTTTAGACAGAAAATGTTTTTGTGACACTTTCAGATACATGAACATCGCCACATAAGGGCGAGGGGGTTCTACTAATGTCTGACTTCGAAATGTTTTGACAAATAAGGGGAAACCCTTGTAAATGTCTTAAGACCTGAAAAAAAGAACTTATAGGTAAATGGGTTTCCTTGCCATTTTCACAGGTCCTTCTTTCTGTGTGAATGTTTTTGTGGGGTGGGTGAGTGGGGTTGTAAGTTTAATGTACACTTTGAAAAACTCATGGGGTACCTGACTCATGCTCCCCTCCCCTGTCCCAACATCTGCACATGCATAAGATGGAATCTATAAATAAGTACTTACGCTGCTGCACATAAAAATAATAATGATAAAGAAAAAAAAAATGAAGTGAAGGCTTAACAAAATGAAAACAAAAGATATTCCTGAGAAAGATGCTTACGTTTCACACCCTAAAACCTGTCCTTGATATTCCTAAGATATCATTTTCATAAGCATGCCTGCAGTGCTACATTTCCGATTCTTTTAATAATAAGACATTGTTGACCGGTCATTAATTCTTGAAGTAGAGAGAGAGCATGTGATGAATATTGACAGGTTAGTGTTTTTCAGAGTATCAGGATATTAAAGTCTCTTCGGAGATACATATAATTTACGATCCTATAATTCCTACGTTAATTAATGTTCAGTGTAGTTCGGTCCATCACGTGAAATTGTAACCACGTGTCTATGTCTTTGCATTCCGTCTGACTGACATTTAAAAGTGTTAAGGAAAATAAAAACAAACATTTATAAGTGTTAGGGAAAGTTAAAAAAACATTAAATATAAATTAAAAATTGTGTAAAAAAAAAATTCAATACGAAATATGTGAGATTACGAACAGTATTCGAGCAGAGCTCAATTGTCCATAAAACATGACAAATAAGGAGCAAACACGGGCCTCCAAAATATCAGAGGTGGGATCAGGTACCATGGAGAAGTGAGCATCCCCTTCGACCGGTCACATCCGCCGTGTGCTCCTTGTCATGTTTGGAAATAAAAACGGAAAAGTCCATAGACAACTCATTGTGTAAATATTGTTCATTTAGATATACATTTAAAAGAATTAACTAATGAAAAATTAAATAAATAGAGATGACGAGCAGAATTCAAGATAAAAGTCCATTAAACAATGCAAAATAGGAGCAGAACAAACATGGACCTCGAAAACATTAGAGGTAGGATCAGGTGCCATGGAGGAGTGAGCATCCCCTGTCGACCGGTCACACCCGCCGTGTGCTTCTAGTCATCGACAATTCAGTCTGTAAATTATGGCCTCACAATTAAGTATGAAAAACATCAGTCAGCAATTGGTTCAATGATAAATTTTTTTTGCCGATAAGGTCATCGTATAGACCGTAGAACTTATAAAATGATGAGTTTAAACGAGACTGCTATTCATGTTTCATCATCTTGTTTGTCAATAATTTACCTCGTTTTAGAAATTGTACATACGTAGAGTTGCTCTTGCTTATCGAATGGTTTGAAGGTATTTTATTGTTAAGATGTAACAACAAAAGGATTGGACACAAGTACTTAAGACTTAGAACGTCCTCTCCTTATCGAATCAACTGAGGGATATAAACCCGTAAGTAAGGGAACGATTGAAAAGATAGTCATCACGAATATCATATAGCTTCGATATGTCGACGACGTATTTTCAATTAACAATGGTTATAAACGTGATGACATTAACTTTTCTATAGCCAACTTCCCTTACTTATGCAGCAATATACACATATGCAGCATGCTCTACGTATGAACAGTTTCTAAAACGAGGTAAATTATTGACAATCAAGTTGATGAAACAAGAATACTAGTATCAGCACTCTCGTTTAAAGTCATCATTTCTTAAGTTCTTTGGTCGATACAATGACCTTGTCAGCAAATACAATTTATCATTGAGTCAAATGTATGGCACGCCAAATTCACAAAAATGAGAGAAACCTAGTTTCACATTTGATAAACTAGGTTTATCGACTGTAAACTATAGTTAACGATTCGTTAAGTATAGTTAACGATTCGTTAAGTATAGTTTTCATCTGTAAAACTATATTTAACGGTTGTTAACTATAGTTTACGAATGATAATCTAAGTTTATCTGTCTGTAATAAGTGTTAACAATAGTTTTTGTTGATAAACATAGATTCACGTTTGTAAACTATAGTTTACAATCGTCACGAGGAGTAGATTCTTTTCCTAGAGATATGTTGTACAAAACATAAAACACAACAGGGTAAACCCTTCTTTCATTACATAGTTTAAACAAAATCGCTTTAATTTCATATGTTTAAGTCAAAATAAAAACGTTTTTTCACCACCCGGACCATAAAACGTAGGCGGACCATTCCTTATACGGGCCGGACCATTTCTTATAAAAGGCGGACCAAATATGTTATCGTATTTGGTCCGGCCGGACCTTTAAACGAGGCGGACCAAATATTATGCGACACCGGTCACATCCGCCGTGTGCTCCTTGTCATGTTTGGAAATAAAAACGGAAAAGTCCATAGACAACTCATTGTGTAGATATTGTACATTTAGATATACATTTAAAAGAATTAACTAATGAAAAATTAAATAAATAGAGATGACGAGCAGAATTCAAGCTAAAAGTCCATTAAACAATACAAAATAGGAGCAGAACAAACATGGACCTCGAAAACATTAGAGGTAGGATCAGGTGCCATGGAGGAGTGAGCATCCCCTGTCGACCGGTCACACCCGCCGTGTGCTTCTAGTCATCGACAATTCAGTCTGTAAATTATGGCCTCACAATTAAGTATGAAAAACATCAGTCAGCACTTGGTTCAATGATAAATTTTTTTTGCCGATAAGGTCATCGTATAGACCGTAGAACTTATAAAATGATGAGTTTAAATGAGACTGCTATTCATGTTTCATCATCTTGTTTGTCAATAATTTACCTCGTTTTAGAAATTGTACATACGTAGAGTTGCTCTTGCTTATCGAATGGTTTGAAGGTATTTTATTGTTAAGATGTAACAACAAAAGGATTGGACACAAGTACTTAAGACTTAGAACGTCCTCTCCTTATCGAGTCAACTGAGGGGTATAAACCCGTAAGTAAGGGAACGATTGAAAAGATAGTCATCACGAATATCATATAGCTTCGATATGTCGACGACGTATTGTCAATTAACAATGGTTATAAACGTGATGACATTAACTTTTCTATAGCCAACTTCCCTTACTTATGCAGCAATATACACATATGAGCATGCTCTACGTTTGAACAGTTTCTAAAACGAGGTAAATTATTGACAATCAAGTTGATGAAACAAGAATATCAGCACTCTCGTTTAAAGTCATCATTTCTTAAGTTCTTTGGTCGATACAATGACCTTGTCAGCAAATACAATTTATCATTGAGTCAAATGCTGTCTGACGTTTTTCATACTAATTGTTAGTCCATTATTTATACACTGAATTGACGATGGATTTTTTCGTCATTTCCCGATCATGACAAGGAGCACAAGGCGGGTGTGACCGGTCGGCAGGGGATGCTCACTCCTATATGGCACCTGAACCCACCTCTGATGTTTCGGAGGTCCGTGTTTGCTCTGTTCCTATTTTGTATTGTGTTATGGACTTTGATATTGGATACTGTTTGTTATCTCCATATCCTTCGATATCCAGGCCCTGTAACGTTTTCTTTTAATTAAAAAGATTGGAAGCAATAGTCGATGTACATTTTTAGGGAATACAAGGTTTATCTTGAAAAATGGAGGAATACAAGAATGGGCTCTTTTTTGATTAATATTTATATTAAACGCGTCGGTTCCTACGTGACATGTTGACGTTTAAAAAAAAAAAGGAGGAAAAAAAACATTCAAAAAATTATACATTTAAATGTGTGAAAGGGAAAGTAAAAAAAACCCATTCAGTATCACTAAGAGTGTAAAAAGTAAAGTAAAAAACATTCAATAGTCATTTAAGAGTATTAGGGAAAGTGAAAAGAATTTAATATACGTTTAAAAGTGTAAGGGAAAGTTTTTTTTAAAAAATCAATTCACATTTAAAAGTGTAAGGAAAAGAAAAAAAAAATCAATAAACATTTAAAAATGGCCATTATATACACACTGAATTGTCGAAGGATTTTCCTGTTAATCCCGTTCATGACAAGGTGCACATGGCGTTGTGACCGGTAGTCAGCGGATTTTCACTTCTCCATGACACCTGATCCCACCTCTGATGTTTTGGAGGTTCGTGATCGCTCTGCTCCTACATGTATGTTGTATAGGCTTTTGAGCTTGAATAATGTACGTTATCTCCATATATTTCACCTAAAATCTCAAGACCCAAACTCTTATTTGTCTTTATGAAATAATCTTCTAGAACTTCAAAATCTGGCTCATCCGGAAAACAATTAGCACGCGAATAAACTCAAAGAATAAAACTAATTTAGGAATGAAGCTTATTTTAAGCATAACTTGGGGTTGCTTACACTTTATAAACCGCAAAGCGGGTTATAAAATATTGTAAACTGTCCCAAGTTATGTTACATCGTATCATATAGGTTTAAACAAGCTTAATTCCTTATTATTTTATTTCAGTGAAGACAATGTTTCCTCCAAAAAAAAAAATGGCTACAAATTGAGCATATATCAAAATTTACGTCAAGCGGATGTTACGTTTTTTGACATTACTCATTTTGAAAACAAATCACTCGTGTCAAAATGTCTAAAAATTTTAGTCATGAATAACAAAAACAATACGGTTCGTATTTTTATAAGCATATATCATTTTCCAAATTTTAAATTGAAATAAATTAACACATATACAAAATAATAACAATTTACAATTTGTTTGTCTACTGAATATATATAATAATGTTGTACTTTGCTAACGCTAATGAGAGCTAAGCTTTGAAGATCCTACATTTTGAAGATATAAAATATTTTACCATAACGATGACTTTGCCTGCGCATTAATTCTGTGTCACATTAAATATTTAGCTGGAAAAATCCTTATTTTGCCTGAGCAGAATGTCGTTATGAACATTTTATTTTCTCTTCCTCGTTGTATAAATGACAACGTGGGTTTATTGCCGTAGTTGCTTTCATGGTTAAATCAATGTACACTATTTATTCTATCACGGCATTATCACAAGTCATTTTTAAAGTAAGGCTATGAAAAAGAAGCAACCTTTGCCGAAAATAAACAATTTATTTTGTTTAAGGATGATATGCCTTTAGGGAGATAGTTTGAGACTTCTCAGAAATCTCTTATAGAAGAAAACAGGTAAATGAAGGATATGGAGACAACCATCGTCAGAAACCCACGGGTGATCTCGTGATAAGTAAAGACGAGATCACCCCCGTGGGTTTCTGACGATGGGAGACAACGAACAGTATTCAATATCAAAGTCCATAGAACAATACAGAAAAGGAGCAGAGCAAACACTGGCCTCCAAAACATCTGAGGTGTGATCAGGTGCCATGGGGGAGTAAGCATCCCCTGCCAAATGGTCACACCCGCTGTATGCTCCTTGTCATTATCGGTAAATAACGGAAAATCCGTCGTCAATTCAGTTTATAAATAATGGACTAACAATTAGTATGAAAAACGTCAGTAAGTCAGTCAGTAAATTAAATTTATTTTCTCTACTCTGTAGAATTTCTGGAATAGAAATTACCGAGGTCTACAAATTTAATTTACCATAAACCAACTATCAAATGAAAATTGTACACTTATTCCACTAGTGGGGACTCTTTTACATTTTCTGACCGCTCAGTAAATAATAATTTGATAAACAAATGAAATAAAGAATAGTGTAAATAAACAAACTGAGAACATCCCAGATCTTTAGCGGACATTGTCCCCTGCATGCCCTGACTAGATCTAAATCTATGTAGTTTCTGTGATATATGAATTAAGGTAAGCTAATTACATTGATGTATCGCACTATTGACATTCACACGTATTAATGGTCATAAACTATGACATGAAAACTCAAAATCTCTCTCTGTTCTCTAATATAGATTCCTGGTAAACTTGAATAGCAGCAGTGTCCTCGTCTCTCTAGCAGCGCGCAGAAATAGCTTAAGAAATTTATGTTTACAAAACACGGTATGGAGAAAGCTGTCATTTTTTGTCACGCCCAGTACAAAAAGGGAAATGGCATCAGTCAGTCATTTTTTGTACTTTGATACTCATTACTTCATTATAAATGGGGATAATTTATAATGGTTTTAGCTCTTGACATGAGCTTCAATTGCGCACATTAGCAAGGTGCACAATGGCACTATGTAACAAAGTTCTGTAAAAAGTCTCATTAAATTTCATTTAGTGGTAAAAGAGGAGTTGCAGATATATAAAAGATGGGTTGGGTACAGGTACCCAAAAGCGTAACAGACGGACGGATGGACATCCCGGTCACTATATACCCTCCCACTTTTCGAGCGGGGGGAATAATGAAATACTTAAGGGACTCCGACCCTCAGCCAGGAAGGACAACTCTTTAATTTATAATTTAATTCAAAAAGTCTTTAAATGAAGCTTGAAAATTTAAATATTTTCATGCAACAATTTTCATTATATGCCTCTCAATGTCCTTCAAGGTTCTTTGCAAAGCTCCATAAATCACTTCTAATTTCATATCATGTTAATAAACATTGGTATCTAAAAATGCTTTTTCGGGATAAAAATTTCTACTTTTAATTAGATCTTTCTGAGAAGTTCAAAGAACCTTGAAGCACATTGAGAAGCATATAATGAAAATTGTTGCATGAAAAGATTTAATTTTCAAGCTTCATTTAAAGACTTTTTGCATTTAATTATAAATTAAAGAGTTGTCCTTCCTGGCTGAGGGTCGGAGTCCCTTAAGATCGTCTGACTATCAGTAAAAACTATAATTACACCAAACAATTATTTTCTTTGTCTTAATTATTGTTGAGGATTTAGTAGAATGCGTGAGGACATAATTAGTTTCCGCTCTGTAATTAATGGACACATTACCATAAAACCAATTTAACCGTTAAAGGATACTCAAGAACAAAATATGAAAATCAGTCACTAGAAATCAATATGACGCTACGCCTATGTCGTAAAAAATCACATATGAATACAATTAAGACAAAATGCATAAAAGTAACACCGATGAGTGATGTTTTCTGACGAAATGGTCTGAGAAAAGTAGGATCTTAAGTGCGTTAGTCAAATCTTTAAACGCTATCCTGGACCAGAAACATGGAATAATTGCTTCAGCTTTGATGTATGATTTGATGATTATGATAAAAGAAATGTAAACTGTTCTAAAAAGATAAATAACAAAGCATCATTTAAAGGTCTGTCTTAAAAAAGTTTTAAAATTATGAATGATATAAAAGATATTATATAAATATTTCTAGGAATAAAAAACGAAATATCAGGCAAACGTCAGGTTGTTGAAAATAAATAATCAATCAATCTGACTGATGTTTTTCATACTTATTGTTAGTCCTTTATTTATACACTGAATTGATGACGGATTTTTATCGTTATTTCCCGATCATGACAAGGAGCACACGCCGGGCGGATGTGATCGGTCGGCAGGGGATGCTCACTCCTCTATGGTACCTGATCCCACCTCTAAGGTTTTGGAGGTTCCTCTTTACTCTGCTCCTATTTCGTATTGTTTTATGGCCTTTCGATCTTGAATACTTTTCTTTATCGTCATATGTTCCATAAATACAATTTCCTCTTCAAATATATTGAGGAAATCTTTAGTCTGCGTCGTTATTATTCAATTTCCATTTTATTATTTACATTAAAGATATTAAATCTGAGTTAATTTTTTTTCTTTTCACATTAAAGTGTTAAAAACTGGCCAATATTGACTTCTTTCTTCAACAAACGAACTGGTGATTGACAATATTCAAAGGTGGGTCATTAATCCTGTAATTTCTAGTTAAAATGTTAATAAAGAATTCCCAGTCTTCTGTTTCATGCCAATCCTTATGTCAGAATAAAGGCCTATTTTTCCTGTATGTATCATGATGATAAGATGATAAGGCAAACAAACTGTAGGTAAAGGTTGAAAACCGGACCCATCATATGGCTTAAAACAACACCGTATAGGTAAATTATTTCCATGACACAAGTGAAGATAACGTACTTTGATCAATTTTAAAACTCTAGCAAAGAATAAGAACACCGAAAAAGGCAAAATCAGAGACTTCTGAGAAAACCCTAGGTAGAATAAAGTGCCTAGGATGAGTAGGTTTAAAGACGAATAAAAACCCCACCCTCCGATAAAAATATTTTGACGTCGAAAATTTTCCTTATGACTGTAAAAAAGAAGCATTTTATTTTCGATGATATATGGAGGTAACAAACAGTATAAAAGTTCAAAGTGAAATATATATGGAGATAACAATCGCTTTTCAAGCTCAAAGTCAATTTAAACTATATTACCGGGTATATCTGAAGCAGAGAAAAGAGGACTCTCTAAAAATCAGAGGTGCGATCTGGTGTAATGAAGGAACGAGCATCCACGGTCGCATCCGCCATGTTATGATCGGGGCATAACGGAAAAATTCTTATAAGGAAATTGACGATTGAGAAGTTGAAGTCATCACGACTGTCATAAAGCTTTGTTGTTAGATTACCATTAGCTTATTTTTTTTGTAGTAAAATATACAAATTTGTCATACTTAATATCTTTTTTTCTATTATCAACACAAGACCTTTACAGCAAATACAATCCATCATTAAGTCAAATACCGACTCAATATTTTTCATACTCGTTGTTAAGCCATTGTTTACACAATACATATCTTCTGATATTTTCGTTCTTTCCCAATAAAGACATCGAGTACGCGGCGGGTTGACCGATCGGCAGGGGATTCTTGCTCCCATGTGGCAACTGATCCAACTTCTGATGTTTTAGAGGTCAATGTTTGTTTTCTTGTTGATTTGTATTGTTTGATTGGACTTTACGATTGGGTAGAGTAGCCCATGAAATATGTGGAGATAAGGAACAGTATTCGAGCTCAAAAGCTCATTACACTTTACAAAATAGGAGCGGGGCAAACACGGATCTCCCAAACACCAGGGTGAGATCAGGTGCCATTGGAAAAGTGAGCATCACATGCCGACCGGTCACACCTGCTGTGCGCTCCTTGTCATAATCGGGAAATAATGGAAAAATTCCTGGACAGCTCAGTGTGTAAGTAATGGCCTGACATTCAGTATGAAAACGTCAGTCAGCATTTGACTTAATGATAAATTGTATTTGCTGTCAAGATCATAGAATTTACGAAATGATGACATCAATCGAGAATGCTGATATTGTTTCGTCAACTCATTTGTCAATAACCTACCTCGTTTTAGATATTGTTCAAGTTTCATACAACTTTTCGAAAGGTATTTTGAATTTTCCAAAACCTGTATCCAGTACGTAGTGTTCACATTTCACTTTTCAGGCTGAGATGTATGAGTATTATTGCTATTTACGCAAAACCATATAATTTAATTTCTGAATTTGTGAATATTAAATCATATTTAATTATATTTTAATTTCTTAATTACAGCTAGTCGGTTATTTTTCAACTTTTTTTAAATCAAATACCCCATGCTCTCGTTATTAAAATTGATGGTTCGAATTTCCCTGCCAGACATAATTTAGTTCGTGACTTAAAACCTCTGCACACAAGATAGAAAAAGCGGAATACATATTCATTTTGTTTGAGCATCTCAATCTGTGCACTGTAAAATATGATATACATGTATATACTAGTATATAAGGAGATCACATTTTTGAGGTAGTTCTACCTAAACTAGATTAGTTTTCCAATGTAAAATATTTACCGGCAAAATTATTGAGTGCGTTTTATCAATTTTGTTTTCTATATATAAATGGTAATCTATATAGTAGAAAAGTGTTTCCTTCTTGTTCCTACAGACCTGAATGGAAGTTTATACAGGAGAAAATTAAAAAAAATCGTTTTCCTCATTCAAGATTTAAACATTAATTACATGTATTTCCGTTGTTCTTGTAGACAGCATATATCTCTTTCTCCTTTTGTGTTCAAGAATGTCATTGAGATTTATTTTCTACACGAAATCAGCGTTGGTCGGTAGCTGCACAACAAAAATCAAATACTTGTATAGAGAGTTCACTTGGGCATTTGTGAAGGTAATATAAAGTGTACCGATTGAAAAAAAAACGAAAAATGGGAAAGAAAAAAGTAAACATACTTGGTTTCTAAAACATATGTTGGGTTGACTTGTCTTGATTGTATTATTAATTACTTGTAGATCACTAAATTTTCGCGACACCTTATTTCCGCGAGATAGTCATTGACTCTTGATAAGCGAGACAAATTTTTCCCGAATTGTTGTTATTGCTCTATAAAATCTTAAGGAATACTTTTATACGCGAGAATTAAATTTTCGCGGGAACACTGTCTCGCGTAATTACGCGAAAATAAAATTCTCGCGAATTAAAAATGATTTACAGTACGTTTGGCGATGATGTAACTTTTGGATTTCAGAATACTGTAGTATTTTGTCTTTATGCATAGAAAAAAATGCAACCTAAAATGTAACAGTTAAAAAAAATTATATTCCTCCCGTGTAAATTTATCTAGCTTAAACATCTTCGGTTTATATACATGTATGATTAATCTCCATGGATATTTTTGGACCGGTTTGCTAAATCTGGTCTGGAGTAGCCCATTCAAAGCTTGATGTAAGCATCACTCTTCTTAATTGCTATCTTAAGTGTGTTCTATCTTAGATGTTTGGGAAAAACAGCGGATAATTATAGATAAATATTGGTTTTCTTAACCTCTACACAGAGTTCTTAACATGGTTAAATATTATAGCTACGATCCCTGATTTTCCTATTAACTACAAGTACTATGACATACTGAGAAAATACAGTTATCATAAACCATGCGTCAAATTATTTTAGTTTAGAGATTCTCTAACATCCAACAATCTGTAGGCTTTAATGACTTTCTAAATATGTTAGTACTAAAAAATCAAATTATAGACAAATCAAAGTTACAGGAAATACACTCAAAATATTCTGAACTTGAAATCAGATCGAGTTTTGAAGTATACGCAATCTTTGAGTTATAAAAATCATTAATTCAATTTTTTGACTTGAGTTTGTGACGGTAAACTTAAAGTAGGTCAACTTTGTGATAAATATACCAGATAATGCTGTAATGAATTCTAACTTTGTCAGCCTAAATGGTACAGTACTTGTCATTGATAAATTTCTAATGTCGCTGCCGTGTATTGATTTTAGCAATAGGAAAACAATAGATAGAACAGCAGTAGATCTTTTGAGCAGAGATCCCTGTTCGTCTCGTTAGATCTTTACCATCCAGCGACACATCAGGATTTCAATGTCGTGATTCATTCAGACGGATGTTATCAGGTAGATCCAATCGAACACGTCTCTTCATCGAACTCACATGAGATAAAGTAAGCTTTTTAAAAAATATTGATTTGTGTGATTGAGACCAAAAATTATTTTTTGAGAAAAAGTAAATATTTTGCTTTTTCTTTTTGCAATTAAAATTAGAATGCTCATATTTTTGAAAGTAATTTTATCACTTCAAAATTTATTTCAGGCGATATAATCAGGAAAATTTTAGATCCTTGCTTTTTTACTTCACAAATTTTCTCTCCAAAAGAATTAAAGCTAAGAATGCTTAAATGGAATTAACATATATATCTCAGTAATTTTAATTGAGCGTTTTAAAAAATACAGGTTCTTGTAAGGAGAATAAGTGCATTTATTTGTTCGTTTTTAAATTAATTTTATTTACTTTTTCTGAATTTAAGCAGGTTAATCAAGGTTATCCTAAATATTCAGAAAAAATGAGACCAGAATATTTGAATGTATTTAGCTTTGTAAGCTAGGTTACCTCAAGGGCAACAAGTGTTAGTAGCCTTTTATAGATTCCGAAAGCACAAACTGACAATTAAAGTTTCAATTTCAATTTTATGGAATCAATTGCCTGACTCTGTTAGAATATTTGCAGCATTATGATTTAAAAAAAAGAGGTAAATTTTAATCACTTTATCTTATAGATTATTAAGATTTTCTTCTCATATAAATTGATATGACTTTTTTTTATATGAAATGTATGGAGAAAACGAAACAGTATTAAAGCTCAAAAGTCTATAAATCAATACAAAATAGGAACAGAGCAAACATGAACTTCCAAAAACATCAGAGGTGGATCTATCTGTTTTAAAGCTCCATGTCATTTTAACTATAGCTCTCAGTTAATTTGAAACGCAAGAGCATGCTCTACGTATGTACAGTTTCTTAAACGAGGTAAATTATTGACAAACAAGTTGGTGAAACAAGAATAGAAACTGTATAAAGTCATCATTTCGTAGGTTCTATGGTCAATACAATGACCTTGTCAGCAAATACACTTTATCATTGGGTCAAATGATGACTGGCTTTTTTCATACTAATTGTAAGGCCATTATTTACACACTGAATTGACGACGGGTATTTCAGATATTTTGATATCATGACAAGAAGCACACGGCGGCTCCGGCTTGTCGGCAGGGGATACTTCCTCCATCATGGCACCTGATCCCACCTCTGATGTTTTGGAGGTCAGGTTTGCTCTGGTCCTGTTTTGTTTTGTTTAATGGACTTTTGAGTTTGACTACTGCTCGATATTTCCATATACATTGTATTTCATTGGTATAGTTATTTCACGTATAATAATAATTATGCGTTTCAATAAGAAATGTGGATTCATGTTAGATGTGGTTTTAGGGGGATGGAGAGTTGAAATATTCAATGTGGAAAGACGATATACAAGGTTCTAATGTGGATAGATCATTTGCTGTGGTTTAAAAGACAGTAGCAGCTATGGTTAAATATTCATTGCAATAGAAAGTTGGTATGATTCTCAATTCGATAGACGTTTTGTTTTTATATTTAATGTTGATGAATGATAGGTATAATTCTATTATTTCAATGCTGATAAACGTTAGGATCAGTCTTCAAATTTGTTCCATTCGAGCACTACAAATCGTGAGAACAGAAAATGCAGACCCCCCAAAAAATCAGAAGTGGATCTGGTGACATGGAGGACTAAGCATCCCCTGTTGACCGTTTACATCTGCCTTGTTCCTCTCTGATTGAGTTAACGGAAAAATCGTACACAATTCAATGTGAAAACAAAACCTTTAAATTCAGTCAATATTAATTTAATCTTGATGACAGGAGTAATACTGATATGCATTGAAAGAGGCATTCGGTAGACCACAAAACCATGACAAACTGAAAATGTCTGGCGCAGGATGTCAAGATTGGAGTTTATATAAGATCACATATGGGAAATCATATTTTTAAAATGATAATATTATTATAAATTCCCTGATCTATTTATAGATTTAAGAAAGTCAAATGGAGGATTTATACTTAGTTTTAAAGACGCGCGATTCCTGAACTGGTACACAAAGGCCACCACCAACCGATGCGCCACAAAATAATTTAGGGGGAAAAAAAGAAATTGGTTTTTGAAGAATTATAATTTTCTTAAGTGGGAAAAAGACATAAAATGTCAGTAAAAACTGAAAGATATTTTGACTGTGGAAAAAGTTTGACAGGTTGTGAATTTAGTTGTCACGTTACTGATGTCAACAAACTTTAAGAGGTTTCTCCGTGAATCCCATGACTTCAATTTAAAAATCATTGCATATTTCTACAATTTTAGTAGAATCCAGTCCCTCGGATGAGCTTTTATAAACAGGAAATGGACTGAAAATGAATCAAAAAAGTATTTATCTAGTCTCAGTTACGAGGTAGCCTCACTTTAAAGTAGAATTATTATTACGTATATTCATAAATTTCAAAAATATTCAATCCCCTAGCAAATAAAGATAAGATGAAACTTCAGCCGTCTTTAAAATGTTTTTTCTTCTCCCGACTCAAAGTAATATTATTGGGTCGGTAGGTAAGGGTGAAAAATCTTTTTTGCAGAAAATTACAATATATTTCTTTACGGTGTAAGAGGAATGAACAGAAAAAAAAAGTCATGTCTTGGAATGTAAAACAAAAGTTTTAAATCGGGCCATTTTTTACTCAGTCGGTTGGGAGAGGGCAACCAAACATTTTTCTTTAAAATGGACTTAGCTTTTCAATTAATACTTTAGCCACCCCACTTTTGAAAAATGTTTTTTCACCTCAGACTTGTACGTAAGAACGGGTAGCATTTAAGAGAAGCCAATTTATTTTATAAGTCAGAACTGCCAGGATTTATGGTTTTTGAAATTAATTATCATAAGTCAATGTTCTGGTAATGAAAAACAAAGTTGCCTGACGACGAAGATATAAATTTTATATGGTAAGGTCATCTTTAAAATATTGTTTGATTGTCTTCTCTAGAACGAATACCAGTTAATATTTTTTACTATATTGACCACTGCTTATTCTACTTACCTGATCATATATCCTTACCTGAAATATATGGATATAACGAATAGCATTGCAATTGGTGATCAAGTTCATTAAATACAAATCTTAAAGCAGAGTGAACGTCTGAAACTTAAGAGGTGGGATGCCCTGCCGACCGGTTACACCCGCTGCATGTTCCTTGTCTCGATCGGAAAAAAAACGAAAATATCAGAAGAAATTTAGTGTGAAAATTATGGTATGACAATTAGAATGAAGAACGTCCGTCAGCATTTGACTCAAGATAAATTGTATTTACTTGGTCATTGAATCGCCCATAGAACTTACGGAATGGTGACTTTAAACGAGACTGCTGACGGCGGTGTTATATGTCGACAAAGGTTGTCTACTTCTCCTAGGCACCTCATTCCTCCGATTTCTGTTAATTGTCAGTAGTCCGTGTTATATCAGGGTTCGGTATTTGTAGTCTTTATTCGACTTCTGAGAATCGCCTTCACATTTTTCCTCATTCAATCATTGACGTCATCTATTTCTTATTGTTTTAGAAAAGAGTCAACACTCTTCTTCATTGTCATTTAGACTTGACAGGAGAGGTGTAGTGTGAAAAATGTTTATTTGTTCTACTGTCTGCGTTTAGACATTTAGTCCGCGCATTGGAAATCTTCCATGGCTAAGCCAAGCTCAATATATGAGGTGAAACATGTGGAGACAACGAACAGAATTCAAGGTCAAAAGTTCATGTAAACAATACAAAATAGGAGCAGAGCAAACACAGACGTCCGAAACATCAGAGGTGCATGGGATCAGGGGCCAGGAAGTACTCGTATTTAAGGGCGTCAACTGAACTTTGATTGTGTGAAAACTACTCTATAAAACTTATTACTTTATATCCTAGATAATTTACATTGAATTTAATGTACATGCAAGATATAGGGAAAATCCATCATCTGAGTATTTTTTGGAACCGTCTCAAAGTACTTAAGAATATTAACCATAAGGTTATTATACGAAAGAGCTTGTTTTCAAAGCACTTCGAAGTGAACTTTACAACTACTACAAAGGTTTTTTTGTGTATAATAAAATATATTATGAGTAATGCTATATTGACAAACAATTTGATGATACAAGAATATCAGTAGTCTCGTTTAAAGTCATCGTTTCTTAAGTTCTATGGTCGATAAAATGACCCTGTCAGCAAATACAATTTTTTGTTGAGTCATAACGTGCAAAAGCTGACTGACGTTTTTCATACTAATTGTTAGGCCATTAGTTACACAATGAACTGTCTACGGATTTCCCGTTATTTCCCGATCATGACAAGGAGCACACGGCGGGTGTGACCGGTCGGCAGGGGATGCTCACTCCTCCATGGCACCTGACCTCACCTCTGATGTTTCGGAGGTCCGTGTTTGCTCTGCTCCTATTTTGTCTTGTTTTATGGACTTCGATATTGAATACTGTACGTTATCTCCATATCCTTCTTCAATTGTCTCAATACAATTTATCATTGAGTTAAATGCTGACACGTTTTTGATAATAGTTGTTAGTCCGTTATTAACACACTGAATCGACGTCGGATTTTTTGGAGGTCAGTGTTTGCCATGCCAATTTTGTGTTGTTTAACCCCTTAACGGCCAAGTGCGCCTTTTGACGCATTTTCAGCATCACAGTGATTTAATTGTTGGCGTTTTGTAAATAATTGGGATACAACAAAACAGTTGATATTTTCTGAAACTAGAGAAGAAACACAACATTTTTTCTATTTTCAGTTTTTCTCTGCGATGTTAACAAATTATTGTAAACTGGAATTGAACATTGAAGATAATTGCGGAAGTTAGTAAAATTACGCATAAATGAGTGATTTTATGCTATCTTCTGTAGGCTGCATCTCACTTACAGCACACGATAAAAAGAAATGAATGCCATATCCTAAAAGCTGGCAATTTTCCCTACATTTTCTCTGTTGGACATAAAAAGATACGAGCATCCGTTACAGAAATATTTGCTGTTGAATATTTGAACTTTTTCGAGTAAAACAAAAAAAGCACTACAATGTATGACGTCATCTAACGTTTTGCGTGTGCACAATGAAATCGTTCATGAGCTCGGTCTTAAATAAATCGATTCTTTTAATTTATGGAACAGATTTATTTTTGAAAGGAATTATTTATAAAGAAGAATTATTATATATATAACGTTTTGAGCCATAAACATGTAAAAAAGGGAATTTACTTCAGCTTTAGAATATAAGCGACAGTTCTTGACCGAACGACCCGATTTCGCACACCCAATGTTTCAGTGTAATTCCTACATGTACTTAGGAATAATTTATAAAGTAATCAGGTATTGTCGTTACTTTCTTACTTTTCGGATGTGTTATTAAAAGTAAAGAAAAAATATACAAGCTTATAAATCTTTTTCCGAGTCCTTAGGCTAGTATTTTAAATGTACTTTGAAAGAAAAAGCTGTCACAGCGACGAAACATATTAGGAGTTGAAATTTCGATGAAAAATATATTTTTGCTAACGCACAAACTGCATTTAACTGACGCGATTGTTTTTCTTACTCTTATCTTTATCTAATATAAAATGAATGTATAGGAACATGAAAATAAAATAATGAATGTACACTGAGATAGTTATTTTTTAAAACTCGGGAAACTTAATTTCGTTTGAATTATTTCCCTTTCTGTTACTATGGTTGCTATATACAAAGGGAGAGACATAGCACGGAACAGTCATTCTAAAAAAAAAAAAAACAAGCGTGGACAATTATTTTTTTTTTCATGTCACTTACAGGTTTGCCCTTATAATATCTTAACTATAAATTTTAAGATCGAATTCAGCTCTAATATATAACAATACACGCACGGTTTTTTAAAATAATTACAGATATATATGGAGTTAAAGTTTAGAACTGAACATCATGAAGGCCTAATGTTGAAAACGTATTCCAATGCAAATCTTAATGTCGCTTCATTTATATACAAATTTCAAGACGGGATTCTCAGCCGTAAAAGCGTTCAGGGACTAACAGGCTGCGATGAATGTTAAATAAGTTTTTTATCTTTAATAAATAAATGAAATCAAACCACTTCTCGAAAAAGAAATGCATGGATCTTCTTTCATAAGTAACCATAGCATATCGCTAAAAATTAATTAACTTCAATACTGAGTTTGCTCTAAATTTCACGGACAGATTATTTGCAGGTTTTAAAAAGAACTGAAATTTACCAAAAAAAAAAAAACCTTATATCATTAATACTTGTTGCGAGTCAGTTATTTATTTTTAAGACTTCGCCTTTTTAAATATAACAGATTGAACTGGAGGAAACATTTACTTCCGAAATAATTCAGGAAGGATTTTGCATGACAGATATTTTTTTTCATTCTTGGGGGGGGAGGGGGGGGTTGTTTATACTTTTGTTTTATATCCTAAAACAAGCTTTGATTTTAACTATTGCAGAGAATTTTAACTTTTATTATAAAAGTTGGAGAATTAACTTTCGTAACATTAACTTCGTAACGATATTTTTACCGAAATTTTAACTGAATTTTGGATATGTGAAACTTCATAAATCATACATTCGTGTCTATACTATATATATAGACATCAGAAACAAACAATTGGTCATATTTAGCTTTCTTTAAAAAAAAAAATAATGGGACTGGATCAAGTACTATTTCCGTAACATTACCAAAAAAAAAAACCAATGGAATATTCAAATTGTACTTAAAAAGTAATCTATGCAAGAGTTGTGGACAATTTTTTCCCCAAATTCAATAATATGTCTTTAAGAAGATTATAATTATGTTTTTGCTTTTTGAAACAGCTATTTCTTTCATGATTTATATAATGAATTTGTCCATTTATCGTAGAATGACTCGGAATTACATATTAAGGTCGGGTCGCGAAGTGGGACATACAATGGAATTCTATGCATTGGCGCCGGAAGCAAATTGAAAGTGGAAGGGGGCAAAGTAAAGGAGAAAAAATATTCAAATTACCAAAAACTTGAAAAGCGAAAAAAATTGTCCTTCGTCCTTCACGAAAATCCTATTTCGGGGAGGGGGGGTTCTAATATCGGACTTCTCTTAATACAATTTCTTTCTAAACCTACGCTCCAATGTTCATTCTCTATATTATGGTTATCTTTGCAAAAAAGAGGCCCTAACCCCCTACCCCCGGTTCCGACGCCTATGATATAAAAATTTGTATAGCGATTCAAATTCCGTTTTTTTTTCTATTGCGACTTTGAATAAAAAACGGAAGAAAAATCGTGTTTTGTCAGACACAAACCGAGATGCTGTCACTGAATTGCAAGAAACTTGTTTGTCTGTGTTAACCATAATGAGAAGGACCCCATCCCCCGCAATAACCAACTTTTTACATCGCATGTTCAAAATGTATTGCAATATTCTTTTTTTTTTAAACGTTCTTGGAAATTGATATCTACATGTATTATGAATATATTTATACAAGTACCAAGTCCAAGGAAAGACATTTACATGCAAGTCTAATATATGTCACCTATGAACTATTATATACGCGTTCATTGTGAATTCTTAATACACCGATAATCAACACTCAAGCCACGGTCCAGAGTGCGTCTATAGCCTCTAGCTTGAAAGAGATTTTGGCTGTGATTAGAGAGACACCAAGTTTACACAAGAAAATGTAAAGTGTTTGTCATCTTAACATTTTGTTCCCAGCGCATGTATTTTATCTTAGATCCATGAAAAAAAGTTTGGCGATTTTCCTTTGCATAAGCCTGCACTGAAATTACCACCTAAATATATATTGAAGATCTATAACAATGAAACGAAATCCAAATCAAAGTACTCAGAAGTACAGAGAGCTGGGCTCATTTACAGAGTAGAATGGATTTCTGACATGAATCACGTTTATATTCTGATGAAAAAAAAATATTTTAAAACTATCAATATAAATGATAAGATACTGACATTGAGTTTTTCAATCCTAACATCACGGTCCGATTTTGTCAGAACCAGAATTAATCTGGTACCGCAGCTGAATGTAAACAAACAGGCCAGTCTGGTTCCCTCTCCTGCTTTACCTCGTACAGTGTATGTGTAGAGAACTACGGTAACATTGATTATCAAAAATCCTTACGTTAATGAACTATGTTCTTTGACTTATGAAGTTTTCAAAGTCATTACTACTAATGTTTATTTTATATAGATAAAACTTCGTTTTATTTTTAGCGTTTGTATTATCTCAAAAGTGGTTGAGAGTAAGAACTATATTTTTGCACGTAACTTTAAAATGGCGACTATGGGGTTAACATCCTGCCTTGAACAGGATCACATAAGCCGGCATTTGCTCTTTGAGCAATAAGCCCGGCTAAAAATGAAAAACTCAAACTTTAATCTATATTGCGCTGTCACCCCTTACGAACTCTTCAGCAGATTAAGCAGTTAAACAGAAACATATACCTGCAAAGATAAATGATCAGGATTGTGACTCAAACTGGACTCAAAGTGATGCACTCAGTTTTTCTAAAGAAGATTGACACACGAGAATACTCATTTTAGGGTTTTTTTAGTAAGGACATTTTCAAAGGCTGCTCCATTTGCCACCTCCATTTTTGTTTACATTCCATTCCAAGTTTCGTTTCCTGTTTTACTCATCGGTACCCCCCCCCCTTTTCACACAGACACATATTGCTTCATGTCTCTAGATCTTAGTAAATTGAGATAAAGGATTTCTCTGGGTAATGGATTTAAAGTGGATCAAACAGTTACTTGCCCTAGTTGGAATATTTATTGTAAATGCTACATGTCACAGCTAGTTGGTGTTCATTTTGCATTTGCATTGAAAATCAATTAAGGAAAGGGATCACAGGTGATGATAAACCATGTAATGGAAGACGTGCAGTACATGGTAAAACCTTCATAAGGAAAAGTGGAATGAACTAAATTTAAATTTAAATTTAAATTCATGCATGCATAATTGTGAGACCAGTAAAAAGTTCCAAAGTCATGTAAACTCGTATTAATACTGTAAGTCTTTATTTTAATCCCGATGTAAAAATTTTACAATTTGCTTTATGCATACGCTACCGATTGAATTACATACTCCCAGGTTCATAAAACTATATTGATCAATCAGATTAAAATCAGCTGTAAGTTTTTGTTTGGCTACGTTTAATACTAGTCCAGGTACTACTTTGTTCGTCGTAAACGTAGACAAACAGCTGGTGGTATGTGTACAGATGAAACAAAACAAAATTACTTAAGTGAAGTAAAGTGAAAACTGAAAAAAAAATATCTATATCCATGAGAAATGAAAATTTGAAAACTATTTTTAAATCTGATGTTTAAACTTAATTACAGTGGATATATATCTTATAACCACTCCCCACCCCCTTCACCCTACAAAGAGTTGTAATTAAGAGCAATTAAAAATTTGACACTAGTATTAATATTATAATTCATTCACTTTTAAGTCATGTTTGTAATAAAAAAAAAGTAATGGCATAATGTCATTTTTATTGAATAGAAGGTGTTTATGTAAAATGTAGGCTGGAATCGAGAGTTAGTGTGCATAGTTCTTTGTCATACTCTCCCCATGGAAGTCATATAAAACTTAATAATATGTACTAATGATATTGTATGTTCGAGTACATAACAGGGTATAGTGAATTTTTATATGCAGATAGCTGGAACTAGTCAGGTAATTTTATTCATTGATAACACTCTACTGAAAGTAAATAAATATATAATACCCATGATTTGTTAAGAAGCCCCCTTCTCAAAATTGCTATTTTTGTAACCATGGCAACATACACTGTTCCTTGAAGTAAAAAAAAAAAAAAAAAAAAATGTGCATCTTTGTATGCTCCACGTGTGTACCAAATTTTATTGAAGTCAGTAAAAAAATGTAGGAAAAAGAGCGATTCAAAAATTGCTTACAACAATCAGACAGTTGTGAAGCCGAAGTCGAACGGATGAGGTACTGACATTGTGTAATTGTATAAACTCTTTCTATTAAATAAAATTGACCAGTAAAACTAAAAACTACTTGAATGCATGCTTTGTTTTGATAGTAACACCAAATCCTCTGGTTTGGAAACATTATTTGTAAAATTGTTTGTATTTCAGGGACGAATAAAGTGAGAAAAGCACATATTTTGGCAATTATGGGTCTCAATCGTTGCCATGGCAACCGTGACGTCAAATTACTCTGCATAATCAAATACTTTAGGATCTAACCTTTCAGAAAATATAATTATAGGTTGCTCTATGTAAAAGTGACTAGAAAATGTCTAAAATTCTATTTGAACTTTTTAAGGCAATTATGCAGAAAAATAGCAAAATCTCTGGCCGTTAAAGGGTTAATGGACTTTTGCGCTTGAATACTGTTCGTAGTCTCCATATCTTTCATGTAGGATGTCTATAGCTTTAGATATATCCAAAATATACCATAGTATTATAATTTGTGAATTTGTTTTATGGACTACTGGGCTCAGGTGCTCTTCGTTGTTTCCATATATTTCATTGTACGTTTGTCGTCAAATAAAACAAGCTCAAAATTCTGTCATCTTGTTTTCAGAGGGAACCTCTCAATACATAAAGAAATTGCGCAGTTTTCCTATTTTTTAAAGAGTTCTGAAAATATAACAGATGTTAATGAAAAAAAAAATCTTAAAAAAACTATTTCAAAATTGTTTTCTTCTTTCAAGAGCAAATATTATAATGTTTTTTAAAATAAGATTTTACCAATCTTAAATAAATTGCGTTTTTTATAACGTCACACAATATAGCGACTCCGTTGGGAAAATTTTTTTTACCCTAAATATCCTAAATTTGTTTAATTTGATAAGTTATGCGAAAAAATTGCCTAAAAGCAGTTGATTTTATTTTGTTGCGTGAAACATTGCGAAATGAAAAAAAACCAACTCGGTCCTCTTATTTTTTTTTTCAATATTGATTATCTTGTACGTTAATACCAGTATCTGAAAATTTTCAATAAATCTTTTTGAGCGTTTTTATTTACTGTACTTAAATTAAACTTGAGGTAAAATATTCTATACTGCAACAACAATTATTTTCTTGCATTCAAAAATCCTATATAACAATGTGTATGAATACATCTAACATTAGATAGTTTGTATCGAAGGAAATTAAATTCCATTGTACCTTAAAGTGAATGGACACAGATTTGAAGTTAATTTTTAGTGTATAATATCACGACTTATATGTTGTAATAGCATTTCACACGAAAAAATTTGGGGTGGGTTTGATAGACACATTATTGCACTTTCACAAATTTTAATTTTATTCTTTATACTTAGTGAAAGTGCAAGGATGTGTCAATCAAACCTGTCCGAAATTTTTAAGCTTAATAACTTTTAGATGAAATAAGATTTTTAATTTATTTTACGTGTAAAATGCTATTGCAATATATAAGTCGTGATATTATACAGAAAATATTAGCTTCAAACCTGTGTTTATGCACCTTTAAAATATTTAATGTTTTCAATTGAATGATAGAATATACATGTACATAAGTGTGAATATCCAAACTAAGACAAGTTTGTTTTTGTATGTTTCAAGTATCTACCAAGAATTAAATGAAAATTTTACGAATTGTTTGAATCATATCGCAAACCTCACTGTGCATTAGTATTACAAATGCAAAAATTTATGATATGGATGAATTCAATGCAGATTTTGCGCTGCACATGTGAATTTTTAGTTGATTTAAGATATTACTAATATAAAAAAGTCTAATGCAAAAACCTATCAATTTTCTCCTTAAATAAAAATATTCACGAGTATGCTTTAGATATTTGGTTATTTCAACTACAAAAGAGAACCGAAATTCGTGTTATGCTTGTGACAAAAAATTTATTTATTATTTAGATATATTGTTGATGTATTATCAATTAACAATAATAAATATCCATTCAAATGTCATGATATATTCAAGTGATCTTCAATTAAAGACAACACAGGGAGTCTTATCTATTTCATATTTGGAAATTTGTCTTGAAAAAAAAATCCTAACTTCAATTTCATCTTGAACATGATGACATTTAATTTTTAATTGTCATCTTGCCTGATTAATGCAGTAATATACGTACACTTATCAGCTGAAAGCGGATTTTTTTTTATCTCTCAGATGATTTGCTACGCAAGAGCATGCTCTACGTATAAACAATCTCTATTTTCTAAAACGAGAAGAGTTATTCACAAACAAGTTGATGAAACAAAAATCTAAACGAATTTGTTTTAAAACACCATTTCGTAAGTGCTATGGTCGATTTAATGACCTTGTCAGCAAATACAATCTACCATTAAGTCAAATCTAACTGACGTTTTTTTACTACCTTGTTAAGCTTTTATTTATGCACTCAATTGTTGATGGTTTTTACCTTTACCATGACAGGGAGCTCACAGCGGGTGTGACCGGTCGGCAGGGGGTCCTCTCTCCTCCATGACACCTGATCCCACCTCTGAAGTTTTTGAGATCCGTGTTTTCTCTGTTTAAGATTGGTATTGATTGAATGAACATATGAGTTTGAGAACTGTTCGTTGCTTCCATATATTTTACTTTTTTCGGTTAGTGCTTTCAACAATGTTATTTTCCCCGTAAATAGGTGATATCATCTGAAAGTGACTGCAATCAGCAGTGCTTTAATAACAACATATATGGAAAAATTACAGAAACAGACAAAATGTGTCATTCTCTGATCAAGGGAGTAGTTTTCTATTCAAATATTATTTGATCTTGTAATCATCACCTACACAACAAAGAAATATCGTTATCTAACACTAGAAGGTGATATCACCAATCCGCGATAATTTTACTTACTCACATAAGATCAACTTTAATTTATTCTAAAAATGTTATCTGCAATAGTAATTTGTGGTATTTGTATCAATATTTGTTTATTAATTCATTCATATAATTGTTTTAAAATAGAGAACAGATGGAGATAACGAACAATATTCAAGATCAAAAATCCATAAAATAATACAAAATACAAAGCAGAGCAAACACGGACCTCCCAAAACATCAGAGGTGGGATAAAGTGACATGGAGGAGTGAACATTCCCTGCCGACCAGTAACACCCACCGTGTGCACCTTGTCATGATTGGGAAATAACGGAAAATCCGTCGTCAATTCAGTGTATAAATAATGGACTAACACTTAGTATGAAAAACCTTGACTCAATAAAAATTGTA
Organism: Saccostrea glomerata; assembly: GCA_003671525.1. Classification (NCBI taxonomy): domain Eukaryota; kingdom Metazoa; phylum Mollusca; class Bivalvia; order Ostreida; family Ostreidae; genus Saccostrea; species Saccostrea glomerata. Next base: position 2,493,513 of record PRKT01000028.1, read on the forward strand.
TTTGCTGACAAGGTCCTTGTATCCACCATAGAATTAACGAAACGATGCCTTTTGAAATAATGAAAAAGATGAAGATTGCAAACAACGACCGATCTTAAAATCCTACAAACATTGCAATTTCATAAAAAGGGCTGAAACACGGGCCCTTAGATTGTCCAGATGTGGAATCAGGTGTGATTCATGGAAGCAACCTTTAAAATGAATTTTTTAAGATCCCTGCATTGATCAGGAAGATTTAATTTTAAAACAGAGTCAAAACAATTTGTTTAAAATGCATGCAAGTCATAAAACGACCAAATTATAGGTTATGTTTACTAAAAGGGGCATAATAATGATCATAGGAACTTAAACTGAGCTTCTTGATTTCTCTGTAACAACAGCTTATCTGTCAGTAACCTGCTCAAGATTCCAATCCAGCATCCCCAAGAGCTGTTTTTAATTTCAATTTCTGATGTCAATTTTGTTTTCTGGTCTGATGTCAACTACTCAAAATTAATTCTTTTAATGAAGTAGTAACAGTAAACGTTGTAATTTGCACACTTACCGCTTCCCATGTATTCGGAAACATATTATACGTCTCTGGTGTATTTTAGAAAGAAATAACATAGCTATACAGAAATCATTACCATAATATTTTTAAATTGAACTTTTAATCTATATTTATGTGTTAAGTAATTAAATCATTGTTTCAAAATTTAGCAGAGATGGATGTTCTGTAAAAACAATTATAAGTGAATAGGTAAATGACTTTTTTGAATATTGTATATGTATAAAAGGAGTATTACCAAAAAAGGCTCGTTATGAAGTTTTTTATTAAAGGAGAGAGGAAGAAACGGACTACGCAATTTAAATGCTTCGTCCGTAATTTCACCTTGGATTCATCATCAAGTAGTCATTAGCACATATTTAAAAATTGCTTTCCTAAATGTCATCAGATACCTCAATAATTTTATATATATTAATGATTTACATCAAAATATGACGTAACTCTCTATAATGAGTATAAATATGAATCTGGAGTCAGATCTTGCAATAAACCTAATGCTGAAGTGTGTAATGATAACTAGTGGTTATATTTTACAAAAATAACCCCGAGAACAGACTTAAGGTAATGGAACTGCATGTGAACTCTCTCGGCAATTCTCTTTTAATGCACTTTGGCAAAAAGGGTGATATATTAGGCAGTATATCCTGCTTAAACCCCTCTTGCTTTGTTAAGAAGATATGTTATTTATGAATGAAACGTAATAGTCTACTTTTCGTCGTTATTACCTTTCAAGGACAAAGAAATCGCGAATTATCTCTGTGAATAGGTACATCTTATTGCATCTTGAAAGCAACCGGTAACTTTAGACAATTTAATACAAAAAATCGGTTTAAAGACACCTCATAGAGAAATATAAGCTTTATCATTAGAACTTTTAGTCTACACCCTTTCGCAGGCATCCTTTGGCAAAAAAATCTTTGTCGTATTTATTACTTTTTGATGTTGTTTTTAATTTTATTCTTTATTTATTTGCTTGTATGTGCGATATTATTTCTCTCTGCCACTAATTGAAATATCAAGCTTTTCTTGTATTTGGTCTAATTATTTATTTTTTTTTTAACTTTTCAGATGTCAAGAAATAACACACTGGAAGAATTTGCACTGGCACACGGAGTTCTTTACACAGGAAACTACACACTAGCGGAGTTTAAAATTATAGCCAACGAATATGCCTTCACGCACAAACTCAGTCAGCAGATGGAATTCCTTTTTGTTTTACTCTTCACCATTGTTGTGCTGTTCGGTTTTTGTGGAAATTCCTTGCTCGTGTATGTTATCATTTCAAAGTCCAAATTAAAATTTAGTCGCTGCAAGTTTGTCTTCAATCTGGCTATTTCCGACATTCTCACGTGTATCATCTGTATTCCTCTTACCGCTGTCCGCCTTTTGTTGAATCATTGGTATCTTGGAGAGATGATCTGTAAACTGGTTCCCGTCATCCAAGCACTCTATATCTTTGTGTCCTCCCTAACCGTTGTTGCCATTGCCATCGACAGGTACCAGTCAATCGTCAACTGGCCAAAGGTCATGCGTAAGTCCAACATGAAATACGTTTTTCTAATGATCTGGATGTTAGCTTTGGCCTTGGCTCTACCTATGTTTGTTTTTCACCAAGTGGAGACCGTGAATGTAGTCCCGGGACTGCTTTCCGTGTCTGTCTGTGTGGAAAAGTGGAACTCATATCTGTCACGTGGTATTTACACGTTAGTTGTTTTCTTATTCCACTTTGCAATTCCGATAGTGACGATATCTATACTTCATATTCTGATTTGTAAATTTATTGGATCCCATTTTGGATCTAAGCTTCACAAAGGTTCCACCAGAGGCCACAGGTACCTGATACGACAAAGAAAGAATGTCTTACTGTTGTCCGCCATTGCTGTGGCCTTTGCTTTTACGTGGCTTCCTTGGACTTGCATCAATCTTATCGCAGACTTCCACACCGAACACCTCCGCTCTGTTAACATTAACCTATTAAGCGCTTCTTGCCACGTCTTGGCCATGAGTTCCGTTTGTGTCAATCCTATTGTATATGGATGGTTCAACTCAATATTCAGACAGGAAATTGAGTCAGTGGTTCGCAAAATCTGTCTTGGGCGAAGTCAAAGAAACGATCAACTAACATCCCCGGATAAGAAGAACTCTTTTTTCCTGTATCATAAAAGTACAACTTTGTCCTATGTTAGACATGAATAAGTGGGTGGACAACAAGGTTTTATTGTGAACACTCTATTTGTTATAAGTGCTATACACGAATATGTGAAAATATTAAACTTGTTTTTGTACTGTTATTGGTCTGTAAATGACAGAACGTCAAATAAATGTCACATAAAAGTTGATGTTAGTTTTTATTTTATTGATGATTACTAGAAATTCAGAATCTTTGTAAATGGAAAGCACATTTACCCAGCATCAACAGAAACAATAATTGCACTAGTAAAGATGTATGCCATAATTTTTCTTCCGTCTATATACCTGTGTTTTTCGACAAATATTTTTTTTTCAAATATCATACCAGTCTGCACCATAAAAGCAAATGTTGCCTAAGGGTTACATAAAAGGGCTTGATAAAGAAAAAAATATTAAAGGAATAAGTTTTTTCATTTCATCTTGAAGACTATGAAAACAATAAAATTCCACCGATAAATCTATTCTTACAGGCCCGTTGTAAGCATAAAAGGGAGCAGAGGACCTTGACACATCTTGAAAATAGTTTGTAATTGTAATTTTATATGTAAATGTTGACTTAATTGCTGCTTGCCCCCTTCCAAACACACGCCTTTTTGATCAATAAAGGGAAATTAAATAAAATTTACTGAAAGGTATGTTAATTTCTTATATACCTGTCCATCTTTGTAAAAACCATTTGTCTATGTTTAAATCAGGAAAAAAATTCAACCTTATTTCATAATATACATATCGTGATATCACTGGGAGCATTGTGGGCAATAATAGTTAGAGAGTCGATGACATTTATCTTGGTTATTGAATATGGCACGCCAAATTCACAAAAATGAGCTAAACCTAGTTTCACAATTGATAAACTAGGTTTATCGACTGTAAACTATAGTTTACAAACCGTAAACTATAGTAAATGATTCGTTAAGTATAGTTTTCATCTGAAAAACCATATTTAACGGTTGTTAACTCTAGTTTACGCATGCTAATCTAAGTTTATCTGTCTGTAATAAGCGTTAACAATAGATTTTGTTGATAAACATAGATTCACGTTCGAAATCGTAAACTATAGTTAAGAGTTATTAATCATAGTTTCACAAATCGTGAAACTATATTTATCAGATCGTTAACTATAGTTAACGGTTTGTAAACTATAGTTTACAAATCGTGAAACTGTATTTATCAGATAATCTATGTTTTGCAATCGCTTATGATATTTTTCGGTGTTAAGTATAGTTTACGGTTGTGAAACATAGATTATCGCGTTAACTATGGTTAACAGATGTAAATTATAGATTAACGTTGTTAACTATAGTTTACAGTCCGTAAACTATAGTTTACAACCGATAAACCTAGTTTATCGCTTGTGAAACTATGATTAGCTCATTTCAGTGAATTTGGCGTGCCATAATTGAAATGGTATTTCCGTTCACTCTAAGCTAATATTGCGTAAAATATATTACTAGTATAAAAGGATAATATGATATATCCAATTAATACCATGCATCTATAAATATAAAAAGTATAATTTTCAATAGAGTATTAATAATGAGAAGGAAAAAAACTATTTAAAAAAACAGTAAACAGAATAACAAAAGTAGAATAATTCCCATGCTTGTTTGAATTTAATAATATATAACTATTGAAATTAAATGTTGCCACTAAATTAACGTTTTTCCGTTTTACCCGATTACGACAAGGAGCACACAGGGGGTTTAACGTTCGGCAGGAATGCTCACTCATCCATGACAACTGATCCCACCTCTGATGTTTTAGTGGTACATGTTTGCCCTGCTCCTTATTTGCATTGTCTGAAGGGACCTTTGAGCTAATTACTTTTTGTTATCTCCTTATATGTCACCTTTAAGATGCTTAATTATCGTCAAAAAATATTTAAACTTACAAACAACATTACTTTAAGAAGTATTAACCATACTGTTCGTTATCTCCAAAATGTCATTCATGATCCTGAGATTTGATCAAAAGATCCGATCTTGTGATTACGGAGAATACACTCTCATAGACGTAATTGCTCATAATAATGTTTATAAAGTATTCTCCATATACGCAAGTTAAAAAATCCTCTTTCAAAGGTATGTCCAACATATCACTCTATGGTGGCTCTACTTAAAATTCTACGGGGACAATGATAATATATATTTGGCAGAAATCCCACCTCTATTTAAAGAAAGGAGTCCGTCTTCTTGATATCTAAATTTTTGAAATCATTTTTGTAGTGTGGACCTCTCCTTTCATGCCTAAACAAAGTGTCGACCAGTAGATTGTTCCTAACTTTAAAATTTTTAGATAAGAAAGGTCAAAACTCGTCGCAATTGGTTTAATAATTTCCGACAAGAAATTTATGAGTATGCAAATTTCATAAATCGCATGACATTGATTTGGGTGACCTAGTCTCTTCAAACAATACAAAAGTATAGACAAGTTAACATTTTAATCCATAGATGATAATGTTAGAGCTGTCAATCCAGGGGTAGTTAATTTAAACAGAAGTAAGACAAGCCTTAAGTCATTAAGTTTAAAATATATGTCGCCGTTGGTCTTCTCCCAAGAGCAGCGAGTATTATATCCAAACGGGTTATTGTATCCTTTTTTGAATTATTGGTCCCAACCTTTAAAACTGACTGGATGCAATCTTTTGATTAATTATTATATACATCGAGAACTTATGAAATCTCATACGTTTTAAAAAGAAAAAGAAAAAAAAATGTGTCCCAGCTTTTGTTTTTGAGGCTTTCAGTTCAAATTTGATATGCAAGTTTAGTTACAAAATCAGCCTCTGCTCGTTTCCTTAATTAGCATATTTATTTATATTGCATGAAAAACAAGTTGACTTAAGCTTTTTTCCTTCAAACTTCCTTATTTATGTAGAAATATGCCATTATCACTTGTATGTGGTGTTTACATTCCAACCAATTTGTAGCACAATAACAAGTACTACCAATTTGAAAACCGAGGCTACTGACAGACATATTGATGTTATAGGAATTTTAACAATCTCGTTCAAAGTTTTTTTTAAAATTTCTGGTAGTAAGTATGACTGTGTGAACAAAGACAATGTTTACGCAGGGCTCATTCTCGGCAGGGGATGCTCACTCCTCCATGGCACATGATCCCACCTCTGATGTTTTGGAGGTCCGAGTTTGCTCCGCTCCTATTTCGTAACGTTTAATAGACTATTGAGCTTGAATACTGTTCATTCATATATTTTCATTATAAAAATGAAAAAACACTTTATGTGACTTGGATGACCTGAAAAACAATGTTAGGAATTTTTAAAATTATTTTCTTGATGAAATTTAGAACAGATGATGATTAAACATGAATTAACTTGTACTTTAGCAGTTAAGTAAACAGCAATAATATATTTTCAGCATCATTTCATTATCAATAAACATATATCCACTGATGCATAATGCCTGGTTAGACCATATCAAAAAAGAACTCAATCCAATATATATTTACTAGTATTTACATCTTCATTTTTATACAATATAGATTCTAAATATCATGAAAGAAATGATAAATGGCCATCCTCCTCCAATTAATGAACTTAAAAAAAAACTACTTTTATTCTCTAAAATCCATTGTCAAACTTTTAGTCTCTTATTGTGTCCTTCAGTCTATATACCTGTGTTTTTTGACAATTTTTTTTTTCAAATATCATACCAGTCTGCACCATAAACCAAATGTTGCCAAAGGATTACACAAAAGGGCTTGATAAAGAAAAAAATATTAAAGGAATAAGTTTTTTTGCATTTTATCTTAAAGACTATGAAAACACTCTTTAATTTTTGTCCTTTGGACCTCACAGCTCCCCTCTCAATAAATTGTTTTTATCTTTATCAGAAAGGTCAAATGTCGTTCCAATTGGTTCAGTCATTTCTGAGAAGAAATTTTTGAGCATTAAAATTTTGCAAATCGCATGACGATGATATAGGTGACCAATATAGTCTAATGTACTACAAAACAAAATGAGAGCATTGAAAGATTAACATTTTTAATCTGATGGATGAGATAAGCATTATGACATTTAGTAGAAAATAGGAGATATTAATATTGTTGCCGTTTGTCCTCTCCCAAGAGTCGCGAATATTCTTCCCCAAATGGGTTATTGTATCTTTTAAGGGCAAGTGAAATTGGAGTTGATATCTTTCAGTTGAATCGATACGCAAGAGTATGCTTTACTTATAAATAATTTTAAAACCAGGCAAGTTATTGGTAAACAATTTGATGAAACAAGAATACCAGCAGTCTCGTTTACCATCATCATTTTGTAAGTTCTATGGTCGATACAATGACCTTGTAAGCAAATACAATCCATCATTAAATCAATAAGTTTAATAGCGACTGACGTTTTTAATGTTCATTGTTAGACCATTATTTACACACTGAATTGTCGACGGATTTTCTGTTATTTCCCGATCATGACATCTCCGGTGGGCAGGAGATGCTCACTCCTCCATTACACCTTATCCTACCTGATGTATTAGAGTTCCGTATTTACACTGCTTCGTATTAGCATTGTTTTATAGAATTATGAGCTCGATTGATGTTCACTTTCGTATTTTTCATTTTATCTTTTATTTTGAAAAAAGGAAACAATTTGTTACAACTGTTGTTTGTGAGGCTACCAGGCTTCCAGCTTCATTATGAAATAAAACATGTTTTTAATCTGTTTGCCCCAATTTTACCTTAATTGTGAAATAAATAAAATATTTCATGATCTGTTGGCTTAATTTTTAACCTAAAGCAAATCACATGACGTGCAAGAAAAATCTCTGCTCATTTCCTTACTTAGCGCATCTTACTAAATTGTGAGAAAAACGAAACGTGTAAGAAGAATCTCTGCTCATTTCCTTAATTAACACATCTTACTAATTGTGTGAAAAACAAGATGATAACTTCAGCTTCAGGTGGGAAGAAAAGGGGTTAAGGCTAGGGCAGCTGCCGTTCTCTTCCCCCAAAATTATGTAAAATATACTCTGAGGTCTTCCATCAATCTATTGGAATTCCCATGGATACCAATTGCGCCCTGTTATTAGCAGACATATTTTTGAAATCATATGATGCAGAATATATCCAAAATCTTAAACTATGTGAAAATAAGAAAAACAAACTTGACGAGGCCTTGAACTCGACATTAAGATAAATCGACGACGTATTGTAAATAAACAATGGTTATTTCCATTCCTATGTCGATCTGATATATCCTGGTGAGCTTGAGATAAAAGATACCACAGAGTCTGACACATCTGTTTCATATTTGGATATTTCACATGAAAAAGACGTCTAACAACCAATATATGATAATATATGATAAAAGTGATGTCTTTTTCAATCGTAAACTCCCCTTACTTAAGCAGCAATATACCCTTATCACCTATATACGGAGTTAATATCTCTCAGTTGATTCGATAAGCAAGAATATGTTCTACGCATGTACAATTTCCAAAACAAAGTAGATGTTGATGAAACAAGAATATGAACAGTCTCGTTTAAAATGTCATCATTTTTGAAGTTCTATGGTCCAAAAAATTACCTTGTTAGCAAATACAATTCATCACTGTGTCAAATGCAGACTTACGTTTTTCATACTAATTGTTAGTCCAATATTTTCTTTTTTCCCGATCATGACAAGGAGCACACGGCGGGTGTGACCGGTCGGCGGGGGATGCTCACTCCTTAATGGCACCTGATCCCAACTCTAATTGTTTGGAGGTCCGTGATTGCTCTGTTCCTGCTTTGTATTGTTTTGTGGACTTTTTAATCTTGAACTGTTCGTTATCTCCATTTATTTTATTTTAAATGCCCCAGTATTATCTTTTAATAAACCGTAAAGTTAAAAAATTGCATCGCAAATAAGCTTCCGTACATTGTCCCATTGTAAATGTAAGTCCACAAATATAAAAAATCAGCGCTTTTCGCAAAAGTTCATAAAGGCTGTATTAACAAAGACAATATTCCCTCTATCTGAGAAATACCTAGGGTTCACAGGAGTTGTGACTGGTCAGTAGGATATACTTACCCCTCCCTGATACCTGATTCTGACGCTGGTGATCTGGAAAATAAACAATGTTAGAAATTTTAAAAATTACTTTCTTGATGAAATTTAGGTCAGGGGATCATTAGACATGAATAAACTTGTACTTTAACGGATAAGTAAACAGCAATTATTTCTGGTCAGCATTATTTCATTATCTTTGAACATATTCGCTGATGGATAATGGCTGGTAGACAATGTTTAAATTTTTTGAGAAAATCCAATATTTACATCTAATTGATTATACAATTATGCTTTCTAGATGACAATACAGGAATCATTTCATCATGACATAAAGGGTCATGTTTCTACCATTAGTGAATTTAAAAAAAAAACTTATATAATCCATTGTCAAGGTCTATCCTACACACGAAGGTACCAAATTGAAATGTGCCATGCAACAAAAGTTATGTTCAAGGCCAGTCTTTTAACCAATCTAAAAATTGTTATTAAGCACTTGGAAAATTTCAAATTTACAGTGTGTGGGAGGGGAAACTTGGCCAAGAGGCTCAAAAGCTTTAATTGTCACCTGGGTTTCTTATGGGAAAACAATTTTAATTATACAATAAAACAAACTGACAAAGGTGAAGCTAACTAACAGTGATTGATCATATAAAAATCTATAAGCAATACAAATTTGTGAAGTGCAAAAATTACCGATCCCTGGAGATTCCAGAAGTGGTTGCTGGTGAAAGTGATGGAGTATACTAGCAGCCATACAAAATGGCAAATAAATAGAACTGCTGTCTATGTTGTTGTAGGTTACAAGAATATTTGGTTTCCTTAATGGCTCTATTTTTCTTATTTCCATTCCTCAGATTTCAAGGCGGGTCCGACCGTTCAACTCTCCCATGTACCACATTTGGGCATTCATAAAACACAGTATCCACTTCTTGAATAATTTCTTTTCAGGCAGAGTATCCCAAAAGTTGATTATATAATAAAATCTTATCCCTACTCGAGAACCCAAAGTTATGGAAAAGGCACTCTTGTACATCAAACATGTAACCATGTACATACTTCAGGTGTTTGAAATACCAAGAAGGTGAAGATCTGCAAAATATTGACGCATTTTACAATATGATAAATAAAGAACCGCCCGAATTCCAAAACTCCAAACAAAGGTTAATGATTTTTGGAATGATGCTCATCATAAGAGGGACTTGACGTCCGGAAAGCAAGGTTTTTTTTTTAAGACTATAAAACTTTCTGGATTTGGATCAATCCATCAGGCTTCAATTGGAGGTGAAGTACCAAGAAAATAACAATTTTTATTCTCCTGTTCCCATAGTTGCTAAGAACAATAATTGTTTGGAATCAGTTCAGCTGAAAATGCTCAAATGTGAATGGACGACGACAAATCAAGACAGATAGCAGGAAGTTACCTTAAGTGAAATATCAGAAATATTGTTGATGTTTTTCTCGGGGGAGGGGATAAAAAAAAATATGTATACCAGGTATATATATATATATATATATATATATATATATATATATATATATATATATATATATATATATATATATATATATATATATATATATATATATATATATATATATATATATATATATATATATATATATATATATA